>VMDO01032230.1:0-19181 GCA_007922755.1 Pedetes capensis | reverse complement strand
GTGTGTGTGTGTGTGTGTGTGTGTGTGTGTGTGTGTCCAAACAAACAAACAAACAAACACCATTGTAAGCAACAACTGAGACCCAAGATCTCAACCATAGTCTTTGGTTGAAGAAACGATACATATCTTCTCCAACAAAGACAAATTATACCTGCTTCAAAGATAAAACTAATAAGTAAATTCGGTATTGATGGTCCATATGGTTAGTTATCTGACATCTTTTGGGGGAGAGAAAACACTTGCCCTGCTATTACTGGAAAGACTAATAGAGAATTCCTCCTGGCTCCTGCTAATTGCTAATTTATTCTAGGAAGCATTAAGAGAGTAGAGGAATTAGTGAGGACAGGTTCAATGTGCTTTAAACTCAGTGTCAACCTAGGAAAGAATTCCTGTCTCTAATAAAGTATGCTGTTAAGCAAAGATAGGGGAATACAATAAATGTATGAATTCATGAAAGTTGAACTAAAAATGTTTCTTTTAAAATCTAAATTGGTTAGAGGCACACTAGTTTAATTACACCTCTCAAAATACTATACTGATGTACATTTTCCATGTGCTATTGGATAGTCATTGCTAATACATGCATTTTAATGTGAAAGAATGTACTTAGGAAAGAGCTTGAATGAGCATACTTATTTTATGTTCTTCAGAAAAATTTCCTATTTAGAATTCTTATGATTTAAAAACTAGGTGTACTAGAACCTCACTATGTAAGGTGAAATGTGGTGAGCTACTAAAAATAGCACATCTGCTTCAACAGACACTGAAGTAAAATGGGAAAAGAGTTGAACATGGAGTAATGCAAATTGAGCTTTCAATTATTGTTCTCTTAATATCCAAATGGCTGTAAAATGAGAGGAATAATATCTACTTCAGAGGAGTTTGGAGGAGTAAATAAAATAAGGTACAGAAAATGCATAGAAGAATGTTTCATATACACTAATCATTACTTTCTATTCACCTCCAATGTTTCCCCCTCCTTCCTCTGTTCTTTCTCCTTCTCTTATTTTCCCTTTCTTCCTTCTTTTAGTTTTATTTATTTATCCTAATGAATATGACCTACCTAAAGGAACCCCACCTCATTTAATCTCTATCATCATGTTTAACTACTGCCAAATGAATCTGGTTTTTGAATTAGCCATTCAAAACAAATACCATACTAATGGATAAGGTTAGTGGATGTTATTCTGTAAAAGTAAAAGGTATTCTGTAAAAGGACTGCAAGCCCCTCTGCTGGCCATATCTGGCCCTTTGCCTTTTTTAAAAAAAATGGCCTATGGTCTAAAATGAGTTTTTATATTTTTAAATGGTTGGAAAAAAATGAAAAGAATAATAAACATTTAGTAACATGAAAATTGTGTGAAACTAATATTTCCATGTCTACAAAGTTTTACAAGGATCCAGCTATGTATATTTGTTTAGTTTTATCTATGGCTGCTTCCACACAATAGAGTTAAGTAGTTTTAGCAGAGACTGTGTGGCCCATAAAGGGCAAATTTATTTGCCATATGATTCTTTGCAGAAAAAGTTTGCTGACCCTTAATTCTTTTTTTTTTGTGTGTGGCACTGGAGGTTGAACCCAGGGCATGGTGCTTTGCAAGTGCTGGACCACTGAGCTACTGCCTCCGGCCCATTTTTTAACTTTTTAAAGACAGGGTCTCACTAAGTTACACAGACTGCCTCTGGTCTGGAACTTGCGATCCTTCTGCCTCTGCCTCCTGAGCCCTGGGATTACAGGCGTGCGCCACCATGCCCAGCTGCTGACCCTTATTCTAAAGGAATGAAAAGTGTATACATTTTAATTTAGTTCTGAAGTTCTGAAAGGGGAGTCTCATGGTAGGAGATACAGTAGCTGGTGAGTATGGAGCTTTGTAAGCATACTCTGTGGAAGAGAGCTTTCCAGGAGAAATAATGGAGGTTCTGATATAATTATCTGCACAGATGAAAATCCTTCTCTCTGCTATTCTCATCATGTCTTTGACTCCTGACAAAATTTAGTGAATAACTATGACCAAAGGAGTTTTGTTAACTGGTTTCTCAATGTGCAGAGTCTGTAGTATAGACAGTTTTATCTAAGAAGCAATCAAGACACTGGCCTGTAGAAGACTGATACCGTAAAGTTTCACTGGAACAGTCCCTATGAGCACATTGGATATGCATTTCAGAAGATACCTAAATCCTTCCCCTCCCTGGTTAGGCTGTTCCTCTTGGGAAGCCCATTGTCTCCTCTGAGCAGTCAGAGAATTGTGTTTCTTCTGGAAAGAACTAACTTGATCAAATATCCATTTTAAAACCAATTATAAAGCTTTTTAAAGAAACAGGTTGAAACTCATCACATTTTTCCTGATAGAACCACTTGATGGAGCCAAGGACTGGTATTGGTGAATAAATGCATATTGTTCTTCAACTAAATACAAACAGCTATTCCTATGAGGATTAGTGGCATAGTATTTTATTGTAAAGGAATGGAATGGGGTAAATAAATAAGGGTGGAAGGTCGGGAGTTTATTGTTTTTGTTTTCCTGCAGCCATGTAGAGGACACAATGCAATCTGGTATCCAGTGACTGAGATTGAGGGAGAAGACAAAGGCATAAAACCATTAGGTAGAGTTAAAGTTTAGATGGCTGAGCTAGACAAGCCAATGAATTCAGTGTTAAAGAACACTGTCTGCCAATTGCACTGACACGCCTGACTTTTCATAGTGGCATCTAATTCCTCTCCTCTCAAAGTTTTACCCAGGCTATTGTTCACATTGCTGCTTCAGTCATTCATTGAGTGGATGAATGAGCCCTTCTACTGCACAACTCTGATTAGTCAGTCATTCATTCCATGGAGTGCTAATTATGTGCCAGGCGCCATGCTAAGTGTGTGACACACAAAGCAGAACAAGAAGTATGTCTTGCCCTTCCCAGTGAGGCACTTACAGGCTCCCAGTGGAGACAGACTTGTAAACAAGTGTAGTGAAGTATGGTGGGCTTCTAATAGATGTCTGTCTGTGTGAGTGAAAATTGCATCCCAGGGAAAGATAACTAACAGTTGCAGTTCTGTATAAGCCATGAGTTCGGCACAGAGAAAGAGCATCTGGCTCAGACCATAGTGTCTTGAAAGGCTTCCAGGCTTGAAAAATAAAAATGAGAGGAACATGAGCCAGGCAGGAAAAATAATATTTAGGAAGGCATAACAACTTGGAAAAAAAAAAAAAGACGTCCTCTAGTATCTGCAGGAAGGTTGGGATGACTAGAACCACAGGTGTGGGTGGGAGGGCATCACAGTAGAAGTGAACAAGTGACAAGGCATAGGGACCTATGTGGAAAGTAGAAAGTATAAACATTAACCTGGAAACTTCAGTGGTCTGAGGAGAGGAGGCACAAGATTGAGATTTTGGAATGATACTCTAGAATCCATGTGAAGAATGGACTGGACGTGTTGGTACTGGAGGAAGGAAGCCTTTTTAGAGCTTTTGGGCTATGCAAGTGGGGCTGGTAGCATCTACAGAATGTGAAATATGTTAAGGAGAAAGTCTCAGCTGAACTCAAGGTCTTCTTAAGACAGAGAGAGGAGAGAGGTGCATTGATGACATGGAGATTCCAGCTTGGAGTCCTAGCACCTGAGAGTGGCTCAAGACCCAGATGTTTACATATGAGAAATGAAAATAGAATTCTAGAACTAGACTTTTAAGAAATGTGAAAAAACATTTGAAAATGAGAAACATGCAAGATGAATGAAGGGGCTAGGAAAGGCCACGGGAGAGCTAGAAAGTGAAACAGATTGTGGGTCCTGAGGGAAGCAAGTGTGGAAGGAGGATGGGGAACCAGCGGTCAGCAGGATCACTTACTGCAAAAAGGTTAGGTCAGATCATGATGGAAAATGCCATTCCCTATTCTAAGAACCTCAGGTTTAGACATGCAGGATCCTCCTGGAAGCGATCCCAACCTCCTTTTCCCAACCTGTCTCCTTTCACTCCTTTTTGCTTCTGCTGAATTAAAATACCAGTGTCTGTTTCCTGGGTGTGTCCCTCAGTTTGCCTCTCTTGCTCCTTTTCCTTTACTGGCATGAAGGCTTGAGATGTTTTGATTAATCTGGCATTAATCTCTCCCTTGCCTTAGAAATCATAGCCCTTTTCACTACATCTCTGTGTCACAAGTCACTTTCTACCTGATTGTATGATAAGTCACATAATTGTACTTTTTCTACTCTATTGTGAAACATCCAAATCATATTTTTTAGAATATTCACAATGCAACTGTTAGATCACACTGAAAACATGAAATTGTCTTTCACTGATGACTGAAAGAATTATAAAACCAAACCCCCAACACTAAACTTTAGCTCTTTTCAGAATATGAAATCAATAAGGCTGACTTTCTCACAATAGTCTTGCATTGCTTGTTCACATTCATAGACAGTTTTAAATTTGGATACAAAAGGCCAGTATACTTAGAGAGTAGGGAACAGAGAAGCATTTTAAAGCATGGGTGTTCAAACTTGACTGCACATTGTAAACCCCCTGGGGGGTGGGAACACAGAAGTCTGAGTCCTATCCCCAGCAATCTGGGGTTAATTGATAAGCCCCATTGCCTGGGCTTTGGGAATCTTTGTGTCTCCCCAGGTGGTCCTAATGTGCAGTAGGGATTGAGAACTACTGTATTTCAAGCTAATTTGCATTTGAAGATCACATCTTTTACTAGTGATGACTTATTGTTTCTACATGGAAATTTGTGCATAGTTTTATAAAGCAGAAAATTTGTTTTTAACTATACCATATTCTCTTGTTTTCTCTTCCTCCCCTCCATACCCCCAATCCATGAGAGAACAGTTCCTCAAAGGATGACTGACAGAGCTCACATCTCTGCTGAGAGAAAAACACTAGATTCTTCTTCTTCTTCTTCTTCTTCTTCTTTTTTTTTTTTTTTTTTTTTTTTTTTTTGGTCATACTGGGAGTTGAACCCAGGTCCTTGTGCTTACATGCTCTGCAAGTGCTGGGCCACTGAGCTGCATCCTCAGCCCATTTTTTTACTTTTTGAGACAGGGTCTCGCTAAATTACACAGACTGCCTCTGGTCTCAAACTTGCGGTCCTCCTGCCTCCGCCTCCCGAGCTGCTAGGATTACAGGCATGCGCCACCGCGAAACACTAGTTTCTCTTATAAATATATTGTTTTTGCCAGTTGCCAGGAAACAACAAAACCTTGACTATAAAAATTTTCATATTGGAACCGGGTATTGTGATGCAACTCGGGAGGCAGAGGCAGGAGGATCTCATGTTCAAGACCAGAGGCAGTGTGCATAATTTAGGGAGACCCTGTTTCAAAAAGTTAAAAAGCAGGCTGGGGGTGCAGCTCACCTTTTAATTCTTTAAAAGGTTGATAAGTGCTACTGACCAAGTTTTATACATTTCTAGTAATCATGTCTCCAGAAAAAAAATGTGTGAGTTTCTTTCTTTAAAGAGAAATGAAAGAAGTAGGAGGGATAGGCACTCAGATATCTTTCAGTTCAACCCACACATTGCTAAAGTTCTCTTGCTCATGTTTCATAGGAGAAATCATAGCAATGAGTCTTTGCTTACCTTCACTATTAAAAGCTTAATTCTGCTCATTTTATTAGAAATGATGTGGTAATATCTTTTCTTTACTCTGTGACAGCAATAAGTTATGTATATAAACACTATTAATATCTAGGTATATTTAAAAGTACTAAATAAACTATAACACATGGCTGCATGTTATTTTAGTTCTTTTCATATTTATGCAACTGTTATGTTGAAGGAACAGGGTTCTTAGAGCACAATGACACAGCAACTTTAATTTCTCCTTGGTTGCCCCTGCACTCCAGCTCTGTGGGGCTCCTTCAGCTCCCAGAAGAAATCTCAGACAATCTACTCACTTGTGTTTAATCAAAAGTCTTCCAGGCCCTTGAATTACTGAAACTTCCTCAATTCAGTTATTGTTATATCCAGCTTAGTTTACCCATCAAACCTGCCAGCTTTATCAAAGCCAAGGCTTTGCATCTTCTGTAGCTCAAGCCTGCTGGTGTGGTCAGGGCAGCCCTGAGCCACTCCATGCTGGTGTTTTATGAGTTCTCTGGAGACCCCTCACCCCCATCTCCCAACTGCTATCGAAGCTCTTTAACCCACATTCTCTGGTGGGTAGATTAGAGCCCTTCCTTTAGCCCCTGGGCAGCCAGCTGGATGCCTCCAACATCCTTTCAAATCCTTGGCAAGATCCAACTCAAATACTTCCACCCAATGAAACCTTTTTGATTTATAATCCCCAAATAACTTACTTTCCTCTGAACTCTCATAGCGCATCATGCCACTCCCATGACATTTATTCTTTTATTCTTTATAGTAGGGTAATTTATGGTACATCCTCCTGTCTTATCTTCCCTGCTATAGGAGAAACTCCTTGAGACCTCTCATTATTCATTTTTGTTACTGTTCACATGTATGGGATTAAAATACTAAAATATTAAACATAAAGGTCTTTATAAAATGCATATTTAGATTATCATACATAAAGTTAATAATATGCATACACACATAACTAAATGAATGACATGAGGAAATTTTTCAAGTATTTAATTTTGTTTATTTCATCAGATTACTATAAAAAATTAGATCTATGACTTTATAATTTCTTAATATACTATAAAATGGAAAAAATACAATTGTTTAAAGCAGTTTATCTGAAATAATTTATATTCTATAAAATAATTATCCTATTTAATGTGTTATACCAAAGAGTAGGCAGCAAATTATCTATTCTTTTTTTTAATTGAGGAACCCATATCTAAGGACTGCTGGGACATTGGATGGACAGATTTTTCCATCATTTAATTTTTGAGTATATTTAATGCCTTCATTTTAAGAGCTTTTAGCATAATAGGATCATTGCCTCTCTATCTTCATGCAGAAGATAATTCATTATTTTGTTATCTTTTCTTTTGACTTAAAGTTAGTGAACATACAGATCCAGACTAAAACCCAGCTTATTAAATATTTAAGAAATCATATTAAGGTAGCAGTTGTGTCTTCTTTGTAATAGCTGCTAGCTATATTGCCAGATACTTTATTTCATTATGTAAAATACATTGGCATTGTTATTCCCTTCAATACAGTTTAAATGGATAAGGGTCAAGCTCAGGGCTTCAAACCTGAGAAAAACAGGGTTCAGGTTCAGGTGTAGATTCAATATGTTAAAATGTAGAGGGTTCAGGTTTGGTTCAGGTTCAGTTTTAAAATTTTAATCTTATGTGTAGGTAGACAAAATTTTTTCAAAAAATTTTTTTACAATTTTTATGTATAATAAAATAGCTAAGGGCACACCCCCCAACACACACACCAACCAACAAACAAAACCATTAAAAGCTTAACCTGAACTCATTTTTTTCACTGGGCTTGGGTTCAGGTTTGAGTTCAGAAAAATTTTTTAAAGTACTTGAACTGGAACAGACAGGTTCAGGAGTCGGGTTTGGGTTCTGCTTGAAACCTTGCTATCTATACATAGGATTTAAATCCAAACTGAACCCAAGCCCTTTAAATTTTAACATGTTGAACCCACATCCAAATCTGAACCCAATTTTTTGCTGATTTGAATCCCCAAACTATTTTCAATAGCATTAAAGAGAATAAATGTGAGAGTTCAAAGTTAACTTCATCATGAATTTTGAAACAGTTCCTTGAAAACAATTAAATTGAGATAAGGTTGTGCACATTTGGTATTATTCAAAGGGAGGCTTATTTCAACTCTTAACATATTGTGATTTCAGTAGGTTTGATTTCGGTAGGTTTGTTTTGTTTTGCAGTGCTGGAAATTGAACTAGGGCTTTGTGCATGCTAAGCAAGTTTTCTACCACTGACCTACATCCTCAGGCCATTTTTAAATTTTGAGACAGGGTATCACTAACTTGACCAGGCAGGCCTTGAACTTGTGATCTTCCTGTCTCAGCCTCCCAAGTAGCTGGAATTATAGGCTTGAACCATAAGATCTGGCTGGTAGTTCTTTTTAAAGGTAGTTGTAGCCAACTGATTAGAATGGCGTTACAGCTTGATGGATATGCTGGACATTCCAATAATTCTTGGCAAAAAAACCCAGAGTGGAGGGGTGCTTTTATACCATGTATGAAATGTCTTATTTCTTGCTCACATTTGAAACTCTGGCCTCTTCCCATTGTTGCAGGTTGCCCTTCATTCTGGTGAAAAAAACCAGAATTTCTGGAATCTTGAGACTCATTAGCCCAATAGGTAGAACAATATCTACTGAGTTTGAAAGGGGGCCAGCTCTGAGCCCAGAGGGTTCCGTTAAAGGATTTTCATTCTGGTCATTCTTTTCTCATATTCACCATTAGGTTGTTTGGATGCAAAAATTGTCTGGAGAGACATAACACTGTTATCTTTGATGGTACATGTTGGTGCCATTGCTGCTGAAGCTCAACATGCAGATAAAATTCAAGACACCAGTGTTCCATTTTGCAACAATGCCCATACTACTCCACTCTAAAACCCTCTTTGTCCACCGATACCCTCGTGTTAAATTATAAAGAATACTAATATCCTTTAGGAAATGTAAACAAGATGGTGCCTAAGTCTCCCAATGAGTGAAAGTCTCTCCCATCTCTAAATGCCTAGGCATAAAAAATATTGTTTTTATGTATTTATGTTTAAGTCCATACATATTGTATATTTTAGCAATATAAGTGTTTAAAGGCCCATGAAATAATCTACAACAATTATGAAATATAACCCAGGATTCCATTTGACTTGTGTATAAAAATTTCATTTTTTCATCAAGACAGGAAATAAAAACAAAGAAAATAAGACTAATAAAAGCTGTGAATGACCTCAAGGAAAATCTTACACATCACACTCAAGTATCACTTTTAAGTAATTCATGTCTTTCTATTTTAGTCAAACTACATTTATACCAGGAAACCTATTCAGATTAATATCAAATATCTAATCTGTTGCCCTAGAGTCCTTATTCAGACATGTATTTCTCCATTTTCTGGTATAATGGATAGAGTGCAGGCATTCTAAGCTGACAGCTATCCTTCTGTGCCTTAGTCTCTTACTCTATGGCATTGGCCAGACACACAGCCACTCTCTGAACCTCAATTTCTTCATCTGTAAAACAGGAGTACAAGTCCATGATTCCTGCAATCTTGAGGCCAGGAGAGTTTTAGAACCCAGGATTCTTTTTGAAAAGAATTTTGATTTTAGAAAAGTAACACAGTGCTTACATAAATGTTATATCGACCTTCAGCATGGTCTAGAATAGCATCCTATCATCAAGTATATTAGCAATTTTTCAGCAAGAATGTGAAAATACTAAAACACACAGGTCAGTTTTGTCAGCAGAATATGGGTTTGTCAGGGCTTTTGGATAAGTAATTGTGAACCTCTACTAACTCCAACTTTGAGAGCATGTTTGGCAAGTAGCAGTTGCCCTACCAATGGTAGTTGTCATTTTCATTGAAATTGATGGTAGATAAGATATGTAATTTACCCAATATGTCTAATTCCTATTGGATTTTACAAAATTTTCTCTAAAAAATGATGGTGAAATTCACTCTTCAAGAAAATATTCTCAAGAGTGTATGAATGCCTTTTTGAGTAATTTTAGGTCCAGATATGTTACTCTTCTCTGAGATGATTGATAAAATCAGAATTATAGATGAAGAGGAGAAAATAAGATTTCCATTACATATAGTTAAAATTAGTAGCAAGACATTTTTAGCTTTCTCTTTTTCATCATAATACTTACTTGAGGGGATAAAATCAATCACTTCACAAGTTCAGCAGGAGTGCCTGAACAGCCCGCAGAGATTTATATTTATGCTAACTTTTTCTTGATACTCTATGCTCTGTGTGACCTTCACCCTAAATCTCTTAAGACACTGGTATACCAGGATTAGCATGAGGTGTCTCTTAAGAAGTTTTACCAGTAATAAAATGCCAGAATTTTTAAATTATTTGATCAAAAAGTAAGTGGGTGAAATTTTCAGGTTACTCTATGATATATGTGTCACTTTGTTAGGTTCTAATCTACCTTCCTAATGGAAAGAGAAAGTGAAGGCATGGTACAAGAATGTGCTTTGGATAAATGTCATCCATTGCATAGGATGACAGAAGAGTATTGTTTTCTTTTAATACCATCTTTGCTAGCATATCTACCTGTTTAATTAAAGTATGTAGTTTTTAATCTTTTTAATGAATGTGTTTTATGTTACATTTAGAAAGAGTAATTTTTAAAAATTCAGTTCTTCTGGCAATTTCTTAACTTTTTACTATGGTAAAACATGTATAACATGAAATTTTAACCATTTCTAAGTGCACAGTTCTGTGGCATTAAGTACATTCACATTGTTGTGTGGCCATCATTATCCATTATCAGGATTTTTCATTTTGCCCAGCTGAAACTCTGCACCCATTAAACATTTAATTCCTCATTCTTCCCTCCCCACAGCCTCGGGCAACCACCATTCTACTTGCTGTCTCTCAGAATTTGACTATCTAGGTACTTCATATAAGTAGAATCATACAATATTTGCCTTTTTGTGACTGGTTTATTTTACTTAGCATAATGTCCTCACAATTCACCCACTTGTAGCACGTATCAGAATTCCCTTCCTCTTTAAGGCAGAATAATTTTCCATTGTATGTATATACTATATTCTGCTTATCCATTCATCCTTCAATGGACTCTTGGATTATTTTCACCTTTTGGCTATTGAGAATGATTCTGCCACGAACTGGGGTATAGACAACTTCCTGATCTTGAGTTATCTTGGTTATCACTTATGTAGTCAATGATGGTTTTATTACCTTTAAAAACTAGTATGTTGATATGCCACCTCAGTTATTTATGATGTCAGTAGTGGAAATTTAGCATAGATAGCAGTTTTAAACTTCAGATTTCACTGTGAAGCCCTGATATTTAACCTGTTACCTACCTTTGAGTTAAGTTGCTAACTTCTACCTGCAGGGACCCCTGAAAACAGGATGCTGAGTCTCTTTTTTGGCTAAACAACCATGCAAGGGCACCATCATATAGTTTACTGTGGCAGGTTCTGAAAGTCAGTTCAAACTCAGAATCTGGGATGAATAAGAAAGGGATTTTTTCCCTCTCAACCGTGAGTCAAATCTGCATGTGATTCTAATCCACATCTGATTTTGTAGGCCTCTAAAACTGTTGAAAGGGTATGAATTAGATTCAAGAATATATGGGATTTTTTAATTTGAAACTATTCCTCTTCTTGATGTCTTTTCCCATTTAACCATCCTTCAAGGAACCAACCAAGTTGCCCTTTACAAAATAGCAATAATAGCTGGGCATAGTGGTACATACCTATAATCCTAGCAACTTAGGAGGCTGAGTTAGGAGGATCATGAGTTTGAGGCCAAAAGCAGCATGCACAACTTAGCAAGACTCAGTCTTAAAATAAAAAGCAAAAAATAAAAGGCTGGGAATGTAGTTCAGTATAGAGCATTTGCCTAGCATGTGCAAGGCCCTGGCTTTAACCTTTCTGGACTGAAAAAAGTAGCAATAATAAAGATTTATGAAATTGGGAAAACTGTGGTTATGCATGATAAACTAGTGTGCTGTGAGATATAAAATCAGACCATATTGTAGGTACATGGTTACTATTTAAGGAAATTTTGCTAAGATTTCCAGTACATTCAAAACCTTTTATTTAGCTACTCCTTCCTACTCCTACAGGTCCAAAGGCTGGATCCTGTAGCTACAGAATGAAATAGTGTTTGGGTCATGTTTTCAGCTTTAATTTAAAAATTCAATTTTCTTTGAGCCCATCTTTTTTATGATTTGATCATGTAAGTCTTTGATTATTTACCTGGCTGGTGGATGGAGTGAATTATTCAAACATATAACACATTATAATTTTATTTAGCTTTGTATTTATTATCTTTTCAACATGTTCCTTCTTTCTGATATATTATATTGTTGTATTTGAGTGTGTCACCTATCAGGAGTTTTGTCTCTTACCTTCTGTGATACCCAGACCACCTCCCCATCACCCATTCCTTCCCTCCTAGTCATGTCCTTCCGTCTGTCTCAGATAAAAGGTGACCCAAGACAGTCACATCCTTGCTCTCCTAAAGTTTAACACCTTATAGAGGGAAAGTGGTCATTAGACAAACAAACTCATTACATTTGTACAATTGCAAACTGGAATCAGAGCTGTAAAGAAGAGTATTTGAAAAGAGAGTTGTGTACCATAAGAATTAAAAACATAGACTTATGCTAAGCCATATTAAGCCTGAGACAAAAGAAAACAGCAGTAATACTATCACGACTTTACTTAAACTTTTGGTATTTTGTTCAAATGAATGTTTTGCATTACTTCTTTTTGTTTTGCATTACTTCTTTTTGCATTATCTTTTTGCATTATCTTTTCAAATAATACATTAAGATATTGGTTATCTTGATCTCTGAGTTTTGAGTTCATTCCTAAATTTTGTATCTGAGATAAATGCCTCACTTACCTCACCCTAGTCCCATCCCTACCTGAAAGCCAGATTTCCTGGATTCAAGTTGTGGGTTTGATAATTACTATCTTTGTAACCTTGAATAAACTGCTTATCCTGTGCTTTAGGTTCCTCTTCTGTGAAGTGGGATAATAGTACTTTAGAAGGTTGTTATGAGGATAAAAATTAGTCAACATTTGTAAAGCAGTAGTGCAATACCAGCACAAAGTGCCATGCTTGTATTTAAGAAGTGTATCAAAGAAGACTGTTCCCTATACCAGTTGACTCACTATATGCTGGATCCCATAGGTCTGAACTTCACAGACTGCTATCAGCAAACCCCCCCCCACACACACCCTTTTAATTACAGTTACACATATACCTCATGACAATCCTATAGCTTATGTTGTTACTGTTAGGTGCCAGGGAGTTGGTGTCCAACTCATAGTGATTCTATATATAACAGGTGAAACAGTATTGTTTGTGCTTCTCTGCTATTCATAGGGTTTTCAGTGGCTTATTGTGTTTTGGGAGTGGGTTGCTGGGTCCTTCTCCCAAGCCTACAGCACCTCGTGTTCCCAGGTGGTCTCCCATCCAAGTACTAACCAAGCCTGACCTTGCTTAGCTTCTGAGATCTGACAGGATCAGACACCACAATGGTATGGCTGCAGGCATGGCTGATGTGGTTGTATATTTTAAGTGAAAGACTTGCTCATTACATGTCCTGATTTCCTCCCCTCATTTTTTCACTCTGAAATAGCCAAGTTTTGTGCTTCACCATTACCCACAGGCAAGTACAGCTTTTAGACACTTTCAGAAACAAGTGTTTGTGTTTTCCTTGCATGGAGCCTATGCCAGCCATCTCTACATGTTTATAGTATTGGTTTATGTGCTACTGAGGCAAGAACAACCTTTAGGTTCTTACCTTCATTTACTAACAATTTTCTTATGTAGCTCTCAGAGAATTGTACACAATTAAGCACATCAGTCCATTGTCAGGATCCTCACTTCTAAAATACACTGCCCTTTTTCCTGTCTGAGGGGAAACTCATAGCTTTCTGTTAGCATTTGGTTCTAGTGTGATTTCAAATTCTTTTCGTGGTGATTCTACAAAATCTGGTACACTTCTATTCACACAGAAGTATTATGTATGTGCATGTGCATGTGCATGTGCACACAGGTGTGCTGAAGATTCAATCCAGAATCTTGCACACACTGAGCATATGCTCTTCCAATGAACTACACCATCAACCAAAAGCACTTCGGGGAAGTAATTACCATATCTTTATCTTTTATGGCAAGGGTATTACATTTATACAAAGTACACAGAGTAAAAGTATGAACAGTGAGCAGGAGAGATTTTTAATTGGAAAAGTGAAGAAATGCAGTATAAATGAATTTTACATGTTTAAGATATTAATCTGAAAATGGCTACATGCAAGTGTTAACGTATAAAAACTCTAATGTACACTAATTTATTCTGCAAGACAGGGGGCAGCTGCATGAGCTAGGAGGAATTTAATTGTCTGTATAGATTTCTGATAATCAGGTAATATTTTTGCTAAAGCAGATTCTGTGTATGATATAATAGCTGCCCTGGGGAAAATAGTGTTATACCATGGAAGAAAGGAGCTTTACTTCAGAATACATAAAAAATTTCTTTTCCTACATTACCCGCAAGCTTTGAATTAATAATTTGTACAAAGAAGGCCACTAGACTGGAATTATCATTCTTCTTTGATGAGCTCTTTTTATATCCCATCTGAGATTATATACAAATATAAGTATCTTTCTCTTATTAAGAAAAAACCAAATACACTAAAATCTAAATACAGTATCCTAATTCAAATAAAGCCTAAGAAATTAAAACATTTCCTTTCAAAGTATGCATTTTATGGTCACACTTACTAAAATTTGGTTAAAGATATGATGTACGTAGTGAGACCCTGAAGTTACTTTTGAAAGTAGAATACCTTTAAATGGACAAATGTAATGAACAGACAGTATTTACATTTACATTCTCTCTTGAAACCATGCGGTTCTCAGGGACCAAAGTCAAGAGCCTAAATGAGAGCACAAGATTGCCTATTGAAAGAGTATTGCTAAATTGCAGTCCACAGTGTGCCCTTTTGTCACAGAATGCAGCAGCAAAATCAAAGGATTGTTAGAAGATAATTCTACATGGTTCTCTTGCAGATTTTGCAAGCAGAGATATTGATTCTCCTTTGTTCCAGATACTTTTTTTTTGAGAATTTGATCTGCTTGCTGAGGGTGAAGAGGATTTAAAACATTTACTGATGAAGATCAAAGATCATAGCCTTCAATATGGATTGCAACTACAAAAATCCTTACAACTGGGTCAGCACACAACTTCACAATAAATGGAGAAAAGATTGAGGTTGTCCAAGATTTTGCTTTGCTTGGCTCTGTAATCAACACCCATGGAAGCAGCAGTCAAGAAATCAAAGGACTTTGGGATTGCTTTGGGAAAAGCTGTGGCAAAAGATCTCTTTAAAGTATTGAAAAACAAAGATGTCACATTGAAGATGAAGGTGCGCCTGACTCATGCCATGGTATTTTCAGTCCCATTATATAGTTGTGAAAGCTGGACATTAAACAAGGGAGACAGGAAAAGAATTGATGCTTTTGAATTATGGTGCTGGAGATGTCTATTGAATATACCATGGATTGCCAAAAGAACCAACAGATCTGTCCTAGAAGTGCAACCAGAGTGCTCCTTGGAAGTAAGGATGGTCAGACTGTGTCTTACATATTTTGGACATGTAGTTAGGAGAGACCAATCCCTAGAGAAAGACATCATGTTTGGGAGAGTAGCAGGTCAACAAACAAAAGGGAAAGCCCTCCACCAGATGGGTTGACACAGTGTCTGCAACAGTGGGCTTAAATATAAATAAGATTGTGTGCCTGGCACAGAATGGGGAACTGTTTCGATCTGTACATAGGGTTGCTGTGAGTTGGACTTTACTGGCTGGCACCTAACAACAACATTTGATGTTTGTGTAATTAGTAGCCTTGGGAGGCAGAGAAGCCATTTCTCTCTAGAAGAAAGTACCGACAAGCCCACTGCCCAGTATAAAAGATTCTGGTTCTCTAAGCATAGAGATCTTCTCATGTAATGCAGTCTGCTGTGTGTTTCAGCATTGCTTGTCACCCTATAAGAACTAGATCCTTGGGAACCAGTGCAAGAAAATGCAATACTCTGGATATTGCTGTTGATATAGGTAATAGTCTTTGAGCCAGGAGTCTCATGACCTTCTCTGGCATCTGTAAAATTGTAGTAGGCTAATTTAGCGTGCAAGTGGGATAAATTATAGTCTCATAAAACTTATTAATGCCTTTGAAAAGATAGATAAAGTTTTCTTTTTTCTCTGTTATTTTTTTTTCTTTATGTAGTGCTGGGGGGCTGAACCCAGGGCCTTACACATACTAGGCAAATGCACTACCACTGAGCTTTACTCTTATCCCTTTCATTTATTTTTTTATTTTTTTATTTCTGAGACAGGGTCTCACTATGTTGTGCAGTCTGCCTCTAGCCTTGAACTTCCTGCCTCAGCATCTCAAAGTACTGGGATTGTATGTGTGAGCCACAGCACCCAGCTTTTCTCTGTTCTTAATCCCAAGTAGACAGTGGTGGGCTTAAAGATAACATGGCCTGAAGTGTAAGATTTGGATAGAACATTGCTTCAGATGGCAGGAGACCCAGTTCTAAATAGATGTAACAATGTGGGTTGCAGAGAACAGTACTGGTATTTCCCAAAGAGTATAGAAGTTTATCCCTTCATGAAGATTTTGTGCACCTAGAGGCAAAGAGGGACAAAGAAGATCCTGGATCTAACTTGAACTTTGTCTCTTTTGGCTCAGATTCGCCTGCCCAGAAAAAAAAAATCATCTAAATTTAGATAACATGTATGACCTGTGGTAAACTTTGTGTATGACTGCTTCCTCCTGGAGACAGTAGATGTTCATAGGCCTCATCCAGGTAATAATAGCTCAATTTAGATATCATGCTCAGACTTCATCATTCCAGAATTCCAAGGTCCACATTGTTATGAATGATACAATGCAGCATTTCCTCATGTTTGCCTCCCTAGTGTGATGTACATTCAGGAAACAGTCCTGCTAGACTTGATTTAAATGTTAATGGTTGAATTGAGACCATGCCAATCTGAATAGGTGAGCCAGAATTGCTTCTGTTACTGGTATCTCACCAGACTGAGAACCGCAAACCCTCACTAAGAACAATGATTTGGGAAAACCTTATCAAGAACACTGTGGAATGGTGCTTCTCCTATATAAGAGAAAACATTTGAAAATATACACACAATATGTTAAGACTTGGAAAATGGAAAATTATATGAAAAACAATGAAAACCAGATTAAATATATGGGAAGGAGTGTTTCAAATGATTTAAACAATTCAGAGCTATGTGAAGTGATGAATATCTTTAGCACTTTCATAACTACTAGGCGTTTTGCTTTGTTTTGTTTTGTTTTGCTTTGTTTTGTTTTCATTCACCAATTTCCCTCTCTAACAGAGAAGGGTACAAATGGGGCAGTTAATCTTAAAAATTATTTTTTTTGTAAACTTAGTTAAGTGCATATGCAACTTCATATTAGCAAGCCATTATCTGTTTCCTATAACACCTAACTTAGAGAACTGCTATGAAGGTCAGATAAGATAATGTATATGATTTTCTTGGCACAAATGAAGCCTGGCATATAGTAAGTGCTCAAAAACTGTTGACTATTAAAAGGAGGAAATAACATATGAGTATTTGGGACATTAGGAGTTTCCAGATGGAAGCCAAACTCTGCTGTGTAATTTGTAAAGTATGAAATAAAAATTAAATGTGAAACTAATTACTAGGAAATGATCAAAAAAGATGTGGAAGAATCTACCCACTTGTTAACTTGGATCTGACTAGGATAGGCTCCAACAAAGCTGTGCTGTGAAATCATCTATGTTTCACAGAAAGGCAGTGGAATTAATCTACAAGGCAGCCTGCCATCACCATGGAATCAAGGGTAAGAACTCGTACCAGGGGCAAAGTATTCCATTAGGTTGTATGAGGTGCAATCAAAAGCCATGGTGAATATCTAAATTAAAAATTTATTATAGTAAAAGACACATTGACATTAATACCTCTCAAAATATGCCTCCTGGCTTTGAACACACTTATCCCATCATCCTTGCCACTTTCTGAAGCAGTTCTGGAAGGCCTCTTTCATGTCTGTAGTTACACTGTTATGGCTGCCTTGGTGTCCTGAATTGATCCAAAATGTGTACCTTTCAAAATCATTTTGATTTGAGAAAGAACCGGAAGTCACATGGTGCCAGATCTGGTGAATAAAGTGGATGAGGACACACCTTAACATTTTTATTTGACAGAAATTGCCATACCAGAAGCAGTGTATGGCACCAAGTGTTGTCATCATGGAGGATGAGACTAAAGACATCACGAAAGAGGATTTCCAGAACTGCTTCAGAAAGTGGCAAGGATGATGGGATAAGTATGTTCAAAGTCAGGGGGAGTTTTTGTGGGGGTTGGTGACAATATGACTTTTACTATAATAATTTTTAAAATTCAAACATTCACCATATCTTTTGATCACACCTCATGTCTCACAGCTCCAGGGTTTACTGCATGATACAAGGGAACTGTACAAAACACAGGGTTCCATAGAAGATAAAGGAAAAGACAATTAAGAATGTGCTGTGCGTATTGTCACATGAGTTTACTTCCTAAATGCAGCTCTGTCTCCTGAAGCCAAGTGTGAGCCGTGCTCTGTGCCATGGGTCTTATCACCTAGATGTACTTCCTAAATGCAGCTCTATCGCCTGAAGTCCAGTGTGAGCCATGCCTGCTATACACTGAGCTCTGAACACTATTCAGACAGTGGGATTCAGATGAACCATGAGCTATCAGAGTCAGACAAGTGCCACCTATGCCTCTGGGTGCAGCTGATGGAGCTTCCAGCCCAGTTGTCTCAGCTTCCCTTGAACAGATGTGAGGTCCATGTTCATTACCTGTTTGATAGGAGACCCTCATTGTTCATCTGCTATTGGAGGGAAGAAGAGGTGTTGAGATTATTGCTTTGTCCTGAAAGAGATAACTTTTTCTTTTCCTCAAAACCCATAGAATTAGAAACCTAGAGACTAAATGAGGGCTCAATTGAGGGTTCAATTAATAACAACCTCTCTGAGTTTTGGTTAGGAGAAAGACAACTCAAGGAGAAGAGAGAGTTATTGCCTGTTTGTTATAGGCACAGAAAAAAGACCTTTGGGTTGAGTTCTAACTACCATGAACACCATAAAAAGAAATGATTTGCCACCAAGAGACTGACAGAGATAGCTACTGTATGAATGATTAATGCCAGTTTTAAATATTGTATCAGGCAGAATAGATCATGACTATCTTTCTGAAGCTCCAATTTATTCAAATGGTCATACCATTTTTTGAATTACCAGTTCAAGTAAGCCTGCAGCTGTAGCCCTGTGGCATCCGATCCCGTCAGATCTCGGAAGCTAAGCAGGGTTGGGCCTGGTTAGTACCTGGATGGGAGACCGCCTGGGAACACCAGAAGCTGTAGGCTTGGGAGAAGGACCTGGCAACCCCCTCCCAAAAAGCAATCTGCCATTGAAAACCCTATGAACAGCAGAGAAGCACTGACAATAG
>VMDO01032229.1:0-19220 GCA_007922755.1 Pedetes capensis | reverse complement strand
AGAAACATATCCATATATAGAGATATGTACATACAAGTATAAACTTGTACTTGCATACATTATCTCAGATAATACAAAAATTGAAAATCATAGCTGCATTTGGAGTGAAGAACAAGAGGACTGAAGGAAAGGGAGAGGAGAGAGACTATTTCCTCTACTCTACTTTGTGCTATTTGAATTTGTTGTTGTTAGATGCCATCAAGTTGAGTTGGACTCATAGTGACCCTTGCATAATTTACCTTAAATAAAATAGAAATTTATGACTACAAAAGAAGGAAGGAAGGAAGGAAGGAAATAAATAAAAACAAAAGGAAGGAGAGGGAGGGAGACAGGAAGGAAGGAAGGAAAGAAGGAAGGAAGGGAGGGAGGGAGGGAGGGAGGAAGGATAGTAGATTAAGGAAGCAAAAGAGGAAAGGAGGGAGGGAGGTGATGGCATAAAGAAAGTAAACAAAATGTGCCTTTCTTCCTGTATGTAGCTCCAATAAGCAGTTCCTGATCATAATAGTTTTCAAGTACATCAAGTCTGATCACTGGTATTCAAATTCTCTACAATTTTACTTTAAATTTCTCTTCATCTGTCAGTTTCTCATGTAACTATATTTACCCATTACAGTGTTAATGTATATCTTCTCCTATTTTTAGATATTTCTGCCTTTGATAATTTGAAACTATGGTCCCCATTAAGACTTGTAACAGTTATAATTCTTACTAGATTGAAACTGTTATCATGAAATATATATTTTGCCTTTAATATTGCCCTGGAATTCTGTTTCCTCTTAATATGTTACAGTAGGTTTTGTTACTGCCAGTGTTATTATTAGTATTTGTTTATAAAAGCTTTCTTTAACCATCCGTATATTTTCATCTTTCCTCTGTCATTTCATCTTCACACGTCTCTCATAAAATATATAGCTGGATATTCATTTTTTGTGCTCCTTTGTTTTTGAACAGGGTCATTTGAACCATTTATATTCACTTATCCTTTGTACTCATCCCAATCACCATTTTTGTGTGTAGTATATTTAGGCTTCCTGTGCTTTTTTTTTTTTTTTTTTTTGGCTGTACTGGGGACTGAACCCAGGTCCTCATGCATATTTTTGCATGTGCTCTACCACTGAGCTGCACTCCCAGACCCTTTTTAATTTTTTTATCTTGAGACAGAGTCTCTCTAAGTTACACAGGCTGCCTCTGGCCTCCAAAATATGATATTCCTGCATCCACCTCCTGAGTCACTGGGATTATAGGAGTGTGCCACCATGCCCAGCTATTGTTCACTCTTATTTTACTCTTTGATAAGATTATTGCATTTGATTATATTTGTTTTACATAGTTTTTATTCCATGCTTTTCCTTTAACTGGTTTGAAGTTATGCCTTCTGTTTCTGCTATTTTAGTTGCTATATGCAAAATTTTAGTACATATATTTAAACATAAGCAAAATTTATGTAAAACTTGTGATTATCTATTGAAATCTAGTTTTAATTAGTACTTCCAACATTCTGTCCTTTGTTGAGTTCTCACAATATTGAAATTATATCAGATTTTAGTTCTACATTCTATTATATTTTAAATAATTACCAATTCTACATTATGCTTATTATTTTCTCAGTACTACTTCTTGTTTTCCATAACTTCATTCTGAGTTTACTCTAGTACTATTGAAGTACATTCTCTGTTAGTTACTTCACGTGAGGCTCACAAGAAGTCCACTAAGTGCTTTGTTTTTTTAATATGTCCTATTTTACAGTCATACTTAAACAATAGATTGATGTGATCCAGAACACTATTGTTTTCATGGTTCTCTGAAAACACTTATCACACACTTTAAAGTCTCTTTTTGGTTGCTCTACTAAGCACATCTCTTCAGATAATTCTTTTTGGGGTAAAGCAAGATACCTATCTTTCATAGCAGTCATTTGTCTGAAATATCATGATTGTTTAGTTAAAAGGTCATTGTTTTATTGGCCATTTCATTTTAGCTTACCTCTCACCACAGCTTGCCTCCAGGGACCAAACTAGGGTTCTAGGCATAGGGCCCATTACTCCTTCTGGGTGCTACCAACCACTAGAATACTGCCCTGTCTCCTGGGTTTGTAGCAATCACCTAGGAAAGGAAGAACAAGGTCATGTCCAGGATGCTCATGTAGCACCTCCCCCCCAGGCACTTCCTGTTCTCCCCACCCAATGTCTTTAGTTCAGGGCTGAACTCTTACCACCCCATTTATCATCCCCCTCCTATACCTGTTTTGGAATGTAGATTCCTCCTTCAATCTGATCTCATCCAAACTAGCTTTAATAGGTCCTTCATAATTTTTAGGCCATTAAGTCTTTCCTTTCTCCTTGCATGTATGAACTTTTTTTTCCCTCTTCTAAGGACTGTACAGAATAAAAAGGAGGGAGAGATTGAGTCTTCTCAGTTCCTTCCCCTTGGACTAACCGCTACTTACTAACATTCTTCTTTAAAGTTACATATACACAAAGACATTCAAATCTTAATGCCAAACCTGAATAAAATAATTAGATTTGCATTCCTTACTATCACAAATAGTAAGCCAAAGGTATTTCCATGACTTGCTTGGATTTTACAGACTTTCTTAAAAATCTTTCTGCCTCAGAAATAGTTCCCTGAATTTATTTCTATCTCTTGGAGAACTTTAGATTACTTGATAAGGGAGTGCTGCTTCTTGATTTGGTGGTCCTTTGTTTCTTTTGTATGCTTCATTGCCTTTTTCCTTTTGGCCCTCTTTCTATTCCTCCCTCTACCTGCCTTATCCGGGGCTGGGATTCAGCTCAGTTGGTAGAGCGCCGCTCTGCAGTCTCTGAGGTCCCGAGTTCAATTCCTAGCACGGCAAAAATGGGAGAGGGACGTGGCAACCCACTACCAAGGAAATCCCAAAACAATCTGCCATTGAAAATCCTATGAGGGTCACTATGAGTCGGACACAACTCGACTAGACGGCACCTAACAACAACAACCTGCCTTATCCAGTGCTTACAGTTTGTTTGGAACTACTATAGGATTTTGAGTTCAACATGCTTTAAGGTTCTTTTCTTTTCTCAAGATCTAAAGTTTGGAATTTGCATTTAGATGAAGTTATATAGACCTTTTGTCAGAGTCCACAGCTACATACCCAGTCCAAATAGACCAGAGGGTAAAAATGTGATACATACAATTTACCACCACACCCCTCACCAACACAGGCAGATGAGCTTCACATCAGTCAGCCTTCTAGCATTTCTAGGTGGCCACATTCCATGCAGAGTGTAGATGTCTGTGCCTGGGATTAAGTCTCTTTTTGGCCTCTAAAATAAATTTGCTTTTGATTGCTAGATTATACTATATATTTTTCCCCACTATAAGATGAGCAAACAAGTAAACGTATCAGTGAGTAAGTACTCAGTGAAAGGCAATCAAGCCCAGATTCTGATTGAATTCAGAGTCTTCTATTTGTCAAATGTCTGATCTTGGACAAATTATCTCTCCAGGCTTCAGTTTTCATATCTATAAAATGGAGACAATAATAGTATATACATCCAGTATTTGTGATGAATATTAAATAACTTAGAGTATACAATGGGCCGTGAGCAATACCAGGCACAGTGTAAGCCCCACAAAGGTATTTGCTAATACAACTTCATATTCCTAACAATTGCTGTTGCTACAGTTAGTAGGATAGAACTAATCAGTAACTATTTTTAGAAGGGGCATTTTTCTGACTTTCACTAGAATTTTGGGGACATAACTGGAGAACAGACAGCACAAAGTGTGTGGCGATGACAAGTCACCATTGGACTATTGGACTGGTACCCAGACACCCTCAGAAGAGCAACTTGGTTGTCCTTGAGATTCCCTAGGAAAGCCCCATACCCACCTGTAGCTGACAAACACATCAAACTACATCTGCTTTGGGAACCATAAGTTCAGAGCTGCTGTGTTTCACATTCATTCCGGGCACAGCATAAAGTCTTCCTTGACTCATGCAATCAGGCCCCTGGCTCAGGCAGCCTGCTTCTTCTGCCCAGACAATGTGGAGCATCAGATAATGCAGTTTTAGGCTCAGAAAATGACAAATGCCTGTAGCCCTATTCACTTGATGCTCAGCTTCTAGACAGAAAGTATCTGGTCCTGGGTGACAAAGCTGATGATTAGGGTAAAGACATCTGCCAGCCAGAGTCTGCCAAGAAGTCTCCTTTAGGTTCCTTGCATTTATTCAGCCAGTACCCAGAGGTTTCAGAACATTGTCATGTGTTCAAGAAGGGTGAGGATGGACTATTGGAAAGGAGGTAAAGGTGTGTTTCTCTGGGATTATAGGGAAAAAAAAGGATCTGTAGCTCTTGAGTGGAGTGGACTAGAGAGAGCAGACTTTGGGAAACTTCTTTTGTAAGCTTTCCATATTGAATGGCTGGATTATAGTTTGAGTAAATATTTCCTTGAACTTCCCCCTTCTGCTTCCATTGTTATCTTAGCCTCACAGCCTCATTTGAGGAAGTCTGTGCTTGCATTTCTCATTAATGCAACAGGTCTATTTGCTAAATCCTAGAAATCAATAGCCTAGATTGAAGAAGTGGCCTCTACCTGGCTTTTCTAGAGAAGGCCTCATAAAGCATGGAAATGTGTCATGCACATGCACAGCTCAGTCATTTCTTCCAACATCACGTGCACAAACACAATCCTAATGAAATCACATAAGCCAGCAAAAGTAGTTATAAGGAAAATACTTTCCATCAGTGCATGGCAGGACCAGGCTGATTTATGGGTCTCCCAAATACTAATCATCTGCTGTCTCCTACAATCGATAGTCATTAAAATATTGACAAAGGAACATAAGCAGGAAGAATTAAGAAAAAGTAGAATCCTTGTGGAAACTTTTCACCTTTCTATTACCCCTGAGCTGTTCAGCTCTGGCTTCAAACTCCTGCTCCCAACCCTGCAAGACAAAAGCTCTGCAATTACCCAAATTTACACTCTTTAGAAGGCAATTTAACCACCATGAGTACCCAGTCACGGTCCTTGATGTTCTAAGACTCCGGCCACAAAAGTCTGTGTATCAAATTATTCCTAACTTTCAAACAAAACAAACCTGACCAAGAAAGGCATTCCAGTCCCCATCTCAGTGCATTTCTGGGGATGCCTTTGTGCCTTCTGTGGATCAGGGCCCCAGATAGCTCTCCAGCCTAGGGCAGCACAGAATGGTGACACTGTGGAAACAAGGAGGAGGGGGCAGAATTGTAGCTGTGCTCTCAGGCTTTGGGCTGGCAGAAAGTTGCAGGCCAGCCACAGGCAGGTCTTTTTCACACAAACAAGCAAATGAACAACCACAAAAAAATCTCCAATAGTCTAGAGGATAAAAGGACCACAAATGAGAAGTCATGGTGAAGTACCAGCTTTGGTGTGTAGAATCCCCTTTAGAGACCTTTCCCTTTTCTCCATTTTGAAGCTCCTTAAAAGAACTTGTTACCTGGTCTTGGAGAAAGTCCTAGCCTCCATCTTCTAAGCAGGTGTGTCCAACAGAAGCCAATGAGAGCCTCATAATATGGTTTTAAGTCTCCCAGTGGTCACATTTTAAAAGTAAAAGGAAGATGTGAAATTAAGTATCTGTAAAAACAACAACTTACAATACTGAATTATCATCTTTTGACTACATAAGTACTTTTTAAATTAATTATTTTTTACTCTATGTATTGGTCTAGGCAGCTTTTGAAGCACTTAGCCTGTGGTGAGATTGGTCCATGTCCTCAAGGAGTTTTCAGTCTAAAGAGGTTGTGCAAGTATGAGGATGATCTGTCTGAGTTACAGTTGTCTCAAGATGTATTCCAGAAGGAAAAGTGTTCCAGAAACTGGTTGCATTGTATGTGAACTGGCCCCAGTGTACAGTGACTCTGACCAACTCTGAAGGAGGTTGACAGATCTAAGACTGAACAAAGAAGAGTGGTCCTCAGCAAGACCAAGTGAATTCTCACAATTTGGGTCAGAAGGAGGGGTGCATACGCTGGTCAGGACAAAAATGACTTCATCCTAGACAGAATGTACCTGGTTTATCTCAAGTTAATATCATAGGCACATTCCTGGCACCAAGGTCCAGTTGTAAAGCTCCACATACCATGCTGATGGGTTTGTCTATTATAGTTTACCAGGAAACTATGCAGCAAAAGCTGACTGAGGTTACTCTGGGGCAATCATGGCAGTGTTGACTCAAAATGGCTGCAGTCATGCCAAGCTGAATCCATACAAGGAAGTACAGCCCAATGATTGAAAGTTAAGGCTCTGAGGTCTGACCTCAGAACTTCAACTCTGCCTCTTACCAGCAACAGATTTTGGCCAATTTACTTAACTTCTCTAAGCTCCACATTCTTTGACTCATAGAGTTATTTTCATAATAGAGTTGGAGTCATAATAATCAATAGAAAAACATTATTTCTAATTATATCAACTATGAAATATATTATTCTGTATTTATATATAATATATTATTGTTGATATAGTTATTAAGAATTTGGCATAATCTCTCATGTCCAGATCCTTGAAAGGGAAGACTTCTAATTTACATGGATTAACAAAGCCCTGTGATGAGAGAGAATGGGTTAGTTAAGGAATGGTAAAAAAGAAGGTGGCCATATAGAATCTCCACATAAGAAAACAGGCATTCCTTATAGAGATTCAGATTCTGGATTTGCCTCGGTCCTTGTCTAAAATCATTGAAGAAATGGAAATTTCAGCATTTAATAGTAAGTGGGAGCATTTCCTAATTGACATATTCCTGGTTCAAAGGGACCAGAAGATCCAGTCCCTTTTGGCCATATTAGCCTGAGCCCAGTCCCATGGTTTCTGGAGAAGAAGACAGAGGTGAGAAAGAAAATAGAGGTTTTCCAGTTCTCCAGAATGTACTTAATAACCCAACTCTTTCTCCTCTGGCAGCAGAGTTGTACTTATAATACATTCCCTCCTCCCTGTCAAGATTTCCCTTTTTTTTTTCCCCTGAATACTATGTCTGTGATTTTTTTAATAAGTGTAAATTAGAACACCAATGATAGGAAACATAAAGTCCCCGAAGTTGCAAGATCTTAACCTAACCCCATCTATAACTCCAGAAACTCCTCTCAATGAGTCTAATCAAGTCACTTATTCTCTGCTCAGTCATTTGTCCAGCAGAGCTCTTTAGTTAACAAGGTAGCCTGCAACTCTATATGTTAGAAAGATTCCCCCTGTATGAACCCCAAATGTGCTTTTGCTTTAAGTTCAAGCTTGCTCTTTGCCTGAGATTTGCCTTCTGGGCAGGTTTAACATCTCCTCATTAGGACAGTCTTCAAATATATGAAGACTTCTATGATATCCCCCCGTTGTTTCTTTTCCTCTTTATCAGTTCTTTTTCTTTCTTTGTGTATGTACGCGCACATGTGCATGCGCGAGCACACGTGCATGTGTGCCAGATTAAGCAACCTTGATTGCTTCAATCCACTTTTCATGAATCAAGGTTTCCAGGCCCCTCCCTTGCCCTTCACAGAATCTGCTACATTTTTAAAAATGCCCTTTCAAATTGCAATGCACAGTGCTCTTCTCAACATGTGCTGAGCAGTGTCCACAACAGTGGAGTATTGTTTTGGACACTCAGCTTGGCAGCCCATGGCATGCCTGCCTGACCATCCTCCCAGCGGATGACCCTCCCTGTTCTCCCACAGTAAATGCTATCTGTTCTTCCACAATGCCTCCCTTATCTTCTCCCCATCCCTTCCTTGCTTCAGCCCAAGGCCTCATCAACACTTACCTGGATGGTTGAAATGGCCTCTAATTCTCTTTAACTACTGGCAGTCCCTTACCTCTGCAATTTTTCTTTCACCTTTTTTGCCAGATGTCTCTTTATGGTCTAAAAACTAGTTTGTGCAACTCCCTTATACAGAAATAATCCTCTTCCCTATGGCCTCCAGAATAAGTCTTGATCCCATCGTACAATGTCTGAAGCTGTCAGTGATCTAACTTCAAGCTACTTCCTTGGCTTCATTGTGCTCAATACCCAGCCATGCCAGACTCCAGCCATTCTCCTCAGATTCAAATCCTTCACACCTACTCCCTAGTCATAGAAAGATCTGTCTGACTTCAAAGCCCAGATTAAGTGTCATTTCTCCATAAAGCCGTAAATGATCTTGTCCTTGGAAATCCTACAGCACATTAATTGTACTTCCATGTTGAGTCATTTATTTATAATATATCTGGCTTTATTTTTATTTTCTCTTTTCAATCAGACACAGCTTCTATACCTGAGGAGGTTGCAATATAACAAGGACTTGAAAAGAGCAATCAAAGTCATGAGTGCCCTCAAATGGGATAGCCTTAGGAACCAGAGGGAGGAGGTTTGGCCCATGATTCAGAAGATTTCAGTCCTTAGTGGCAGCGAGGTATGGCAGAACAGCAGCAAGGCCTGTGGGAGGACTTCACATCATGGCATCAGGAAGCAGAGACAGCTTACCGGAACCAGGAGTCCAGTAAAACTTCCAAAGGCCTGCCCTGAGTGACATCCTTCTACAAGCTAGGTCCCACCTCCCACAGTTCTAGAGCCTCCACAGACAATGCCACTACCTGGAGAGCAAGCATTTAAACACATGACCTTTGGAAGACATTTTAGACTCAAACCATAGAGCAGTTGACATCTCAGAGATCAAGAAAGTAAAGCTGAATTCTAACCTAATCAGAATCTCCAGGCAGGGGAAATTATCTGTGAAAGAGCCATCTGAACTGTGAGATCACGGAAATTTAGAGAAATGACTGTGTAACTTTGCAGCTGCTTTGAAGAATGATAGGCTGGGTGTGGTGAGGATGAAGGTAGAGAAGTTGGTGAAGGCAGGTCAGCAAGGACCTTGCAGGTTGTGCTATAGAGGGGTGGTCCTTATCTTAAGGATAGTGGGAGTCCTTAAAGGATCTCAGCAGGGGAGTGATGTCATGACCTGACATGTTGAGATTTTGAGCTTAGAAATACCATTTTGGTTTTAGGGTGGAGAAGAGATGAGAGCCAGTTTGGAGAAGAGGCATAGAAACCTGTTATGAGGCTGGAGAAAAACTATAGCTATGGCAGTGGGTGCAAAAAATGGTGGGCGGACTCAAAAAATGTCAAGGAAGTAAAAACCTCAAACTTGGTGGATTTGGATGTGAACAGATAGGGAAAAAGTATAACTGCTGGGTTTCTGGGTCTCTAGTTTTTGTTTGTTTGGGCTGAGATTTAGGTCAGTTGGTAGAGTGCCACTCTGCAGTCTCTGAGGTCCCAGGTTTGATTCCCAGCACCACAAAAATGGGAGAAGGATGTGGCAACCCACTCCCAAGGCAATCCTGAAACAATCTGCCATTGAAAACCCTATAAGGGTCGCTATGAGTCGGACACGACTCGATGGCACCTAACAACAACAACAACAGCTTTGTTTAATTTGGTCTTGCTTTATATAAACTGTCTCAAAGAGATAGCCCTACCTCAAAGTTTACAATCCTTGGTTGTCCCAGGAAATTTCTTAATTAGCTATCAATCCTCCATATTGCCTTCAGTCTTACACAAGTAGCATCTTAATAAACATTTGCAGAATTTGCTAAAACTCCCAATTATCTGTCCAAGTTTGTCTTATAATATCAGAGAGAGGATTTTTTTTCAAAGAAACACTCCTGCAAGTAGATTAGTTTTATCATTCTATGATCATCTATCCATTTTCAATCCCACAACTGTTGACTGGATATTTCCCACATTCCAGGTGTTATTTTAGATGTTGAGGATATAGTGGTAAGTAAGACGATAAGCTTCCTGCCCTAACAAAGTTTACTCTACAAGGGAAAAATAAAGACAATTAAGTCAACAAATATATACATTCACATAGGTATAGTGGTAAAGGTGAAAAATGGGATAGGAAGTGTAAATAATCAACCAATGAGGTACTGATTAAGCTGAAAACTGGATGTCAAGAATGAGGTAAAGGTACATGGGAAGAGTAATTTAGGCAGAAGGGAAGAGCAAAGTGCCGATATCTTGTATGCATGGAACCTAAAATAGCAGAAGAAACATCCGGGAGATGAATTTAGAAAGGCAGGCAGCTCAGTTAGGGCCTTACAGGTCATGAAAAGGAATTTGGATGTTGAGCAGGAGATTGACATGATCTGACCATGGAGACACTGTTTGTCCCCTTAGAGGTTGTTGCAGACCTGGACCTCACATCCTTAGAGAAGTCCAGAGCAGTTTTCTGTGACTTTGCTTTTCCTGAGAAAATACTAGGGAACCAGCCAAACCATGCTTGTTTCCTTCATTCAGTAAAATATCTCCTGGGCTTTGCTCCAACACCTTTAGCAATATTACTGGTTTTTTATCCAGGTGGAGGAATGTACACTACACTTGGTCCAACAGGGAAATCTGAGCAAAACAAAGAACAAAATCTCTCTTGTGAAGTGTATAGAGCCTTAGAGCCTGGAACCTCTGTTACCTGTCTTGCCGCTTGGAGCCTGAGAACCAGGGATATGATAATGGACCAAGGCAGAGCCAATAAGACTTTTGTGACTGAAGCCCTTGCAGAGCAGAGGAAAGGAAGGCTGACACAATGGCAGGACTGATGGTGGCAAAAGTGCCCATGCAAATATGAATTTGAGGTTGAAAAGGGAAATGAAGACTGAGGAGAAAATCTGCCCTTGAGCCTCTTAAAATGAGATAATGGCTTAGCATCAGGTTCACAGCTGTGGTTCACTTGTCTCTTCTCATTTCCCATGAAGACACAGAGGCAGTTATTTCTGAAGTTCCAATGAGAAAAAGAAAAATGGAATAACTAGTGATAGAAGCCAGAATACACACAGAAGCTAAACATAACCCACTCCCCATTTTCCTCCACTCCATTTTTACCTCAGATCTTCTTGGAATGTTGAGCAGCTATGATCCCTTCTTAGAATAAGAAGGAGAGACTTAGAACTGAAACTTATCTAAAGAGGAAAAATGTCAAAGCAAAATGGGATTCTGGCTCACATTTTATTTTTTGAATCAAAGTTAATGTAGGAGATGTAGGAGAGTTTGCTATAGTGTTTCTGACACTGATAATCTCTGTCCTGGCCCTCTCTACCTCCAAACAAAAACGAATTCCCCATTCTTAGAAGATGCCTGTTTTCATTTTTCTCTAGATTCAGGGATGATTGTTGCCTTTGCTTGCTATGAGTGTGGTTGAGGCCACAATATAAACTCTCTGGTCTTGGGCTCTTTTTTGCCTAGTCACCAGAATTTCATCAATGCTCTCACAGTCAAATGGTACCCATGTGTCAGTGATCACACAAATACAACACTGTAATGCTTCACTGTGGTTTTCCTTGGGATGGGGAGAGGTGTGCTTCATAGATTCTCACATGTATAAACACACTGCTGTCAGAATTTTACCCATAGTAGTAGCCCGGGTATATCATTCTAATCACAAGGGAACTGTATTGGCTTCTTGTCAAATGTTGAATTGATTTTAAAATTGCTTTGATGACTTATATATTCAGTGCACGGTTTGGGGCCTCTGTTTATCTCTCCATATGAGCCTAGTCACAGCTTGAGAGCATTTGAAGCTTGTTCTATTGGCCATTTGAAAATATAGCTTTAAGTCACATGGAGCATGTGCTTCCAGTTGCTGTTGAACAGTCTCACATTTGGAGTCATTCTTGGCTGGCCTCCAAAGCACCAAATGAATAGATCTATTTAAGATGAAATTTCAGTTTTTATCCTGAAACAGAATGCTTTTGAATTAAACATATACACAAGTTGTGCATGATTTTATTTCGGGTTATATAGCACATGAGTGTTTGAAAGAAGAGAGGGGGAAAGGAAAAAAAAATTCCCTGGTCTACTGGTTATATTAGTCACATGTTACCTAGTTTATATTCCAAGTTCAGTCAGGTGTTTGTATAGCAGGAGGTCTGACTTTTGCCCAAATCTCCCACCAGGATGGATAAGAAAATCTTGCCAAGGTAGAGTGCAAATTCAGCGTTTGACAAGAAAGATTAGACTTCCATTCACCTAGGAACTAATAATAGGAAGGAGGAGGAAACTGAAATAAAAACCAGGAGGGAATCTGAACTACAGATCTAGGTGAATGGCTAAGCTTTTGTGCTATGTGTTAGATTAGTGAGGATGGTAATTAATTGAACTTAGGAAAATGGAAGGCAAAACTAGAATGTGGTAGCCTGAAAAATCAGAGTCCCCAGAGCTCTATGTGTCCTGTCATGACTGGTGGATACTAGCACAACTTTCCCTAGGGTAGGTGCAACACAAAATCCTTATCCTTATGGACACATTTGATGGATTAAACAAAAATCCAACTGGGGATATTCATTGCATTGCAAGATGCATGGCTAATTCACATGGACTTGGTAGAAATGTTTATGATGAGAAGCATAGATGAGTCGGGCTTGCTTTTTAAAATTCATAAGGTTAACGTTTGTGTTCCTCAAGGTCTAAAGAGTGATGATTTCATTTTCTGATCATGGTTGGTTCTTGTCCACATTGGAAACAAAGTCAATTATTTCAATCTTGCTTCCACAGAATAAAAACATCCTTAAATTCTCTCCATGGCTATATAATGATAATAAGCAAGCTCTGAATTAGCATTCATCACCCTCTTTCAGTGTTCAATGACCACTGGAGAAGAGGCAGAAAGAAAGACCATGATGTTATAGCCCATTTTGGCTATGTCCTAGCAACACTGCTATTTTGTTTTCTGAAACACAGCACCTAAATTCTGAATTCAACAGAGAAAAGCATATTGAATCTGAGTCAGCTGACCAGAGGTACAAGGACAGTTGTACTTTCCACAGCTGTAAGGCTGCCAGTCCAGGTTACAAAGTGTTAAGACCTAAAGTCGAGATAAAATCGTGATCAGCCTTTTTGGGCCAGTCAACAAGTTTCAGAATAACAGTTTTAAGTCCAAGGATCTGAGGTGGATTGCCAGTGAGACTGGTAACACTTTAATTTCAGGTTCCTTCACTTGGTAGAAACCCTGAGAGAGGTCCCTAAGTATATGTTCATGTGTTTTTACAAATCTTGGGAAAGGAAGAAATTTTCACTACTATAGAGAGAGCTATCTCTTTCCACACTGACCTGTCACCCTCCTTCTGTTGGGAGGTGCCAGAGTGAATGTGTGCATTGTGAGTATCTGATAAGTTGAAGTTGGGCTGAGGACCTCTTAGCTTGGGTTTCATGTGATATATTTGCAATGGTTTGCAATGACTTCTGTGTATAGTTATCACTAGTCAACCCAGAGTTTGGGATTCCCTTAGGAAGGTCCTATCACCCACAGTGTCATTTTACCCAGTGTTGGGACATAAAGGCAGAAGACCTAAAGATATTGTGGTATGAATTTGTCCTGCAGTGCCTCACAGCAGAAGGTTGTAAGTGGTAAAAAAGAAAGTAAGTTTTTCAAATGTGTGGAGACAGAAGCTATTCTGGCTTTTTTCAGGGGGAGGGGGAGGAATGATGTTTTTGTGGTACTTGACAGACATTTTAAATGCATAATTTGGTGATTTCTCTCCTCATTCTAGATAAACATCTATTTTTATAATTAATGCATACTTTAAATTGTGAGCTTTTTTTCTCCTAGAGAACTATACAGAAACCCGGAGTCATCTCTGCCAATAATTCAAGGTGGTACCCAAGAAGTCAATCAAAACATATCAGAGTGCCACATGCGGTGGTGCACGCCTATAATTCCAGCGGCTCAGGAGGCGGAGGCAGGAGGATCGCAAGTTCAAGACCAGAGGCATCTGTGCAATTTGGCGAGACCCTGTCTCAAAAAAAAAGTAAACAAAAAATGGGCTGAGAGTGAAGCTCAGTGGTATAGCAAAGCTTTCTGGAAACTGAGATTTCAGAAGCTGAGAGAGGCATAAGATCAGCATTGCTAGACAGTATGGTGTAGCCTCCAGATACCCTGTTATGACCAACACTGCCTGACCAGTCTGCCTCAAGATTCTGAATTATAAATATCCTCTACACAGAAGGACAGAATCCCTCTTGATGAGAGACAGCCAATTCCTGCTAGCACTGTAAATCACATTCTATGTACCTTCCTACCACAGTCATCATCCTCCAAAGTCTGGACAGATGCCCCACAGAGAAACTGTGAAAATCTGTCATGTGCACTCTCTTAAATTCCTATTACTACTTAATCTCACTATGAGTTATCAAATCCACAAGTTCCTTCCTATCACTTCAAATTCCCATTTGTGTTCTTCTCTGTGCCAAGCATGGGAGAGGACATGGCAGTCCACTCCCAAAACAATCAGCCATTGAAAACCCTATGAGGGTCACTATTAGTCAGACCTGACACAATAGCACCTAACAACTGTGCCAGCCTCCTTAGTACCTTCAGAGATCAAATAAGGAAATGAAAACCAAGCTCAATAGGATATACTTATTTGGGGGAAAACACATTCCTTCTTTTATTCCTTAAAGCTCTTAAGTATTTTTTTGCACCAACACAAAATTTTGCTTAGTGTCCTTACCTGATTGTATTATGTCTCAATCTGTTTCTTTCACAGCTCTTCTACAAATCATACTCTAAACAATGTAAATTAATAAAAGAAAGTAGTTAATGGAATGCAATGTGTTTTCAGGACCTCTTATCACACATACCTTCTTCTGCTGTACAAAGCATAATTGGGACACTGGAGTCCCAAGTAGTTTCAGTCCATCAGATCAGTTAAGGGAAGGTATTTTCAGTACAAGCAGGCTATTTGAATGTCTATGCTCATACAGCATTGCAGCAAGTGGAGACACTGCAAGAGAAAAACTAGTAACTTTGTAAAGACAAGGTAAATCTAAATCTCACATATTAAAACTGATAAAAATTTCTAGGTATATGAAGATACTTTTAAATGTACATGTATCATATGAATACTGCATGTGTCAGCTACCAGTTTGAAACCTACATTCTCTGAGATACATTGTCAACTTTTAGTTTAGTAAAATTTAATCCAGTTTTCAAAATTATCAGCCCTCAAGCATAATCAAACACTATAGTTTCATTATCTCAAATGTCCATAAAGACAACAACAACAAAAAAATGTGAACAATATTGGACATCCTATTTTTACCTTATACTTTATCAACACAACATAAATAGGCGAGTTTAACCAGAAAGTTATCTAAACTATAAATAGCACCCAGTGGCAGTGGCCAACAGTGATTACTTCTGACATTCACATCACTGTGTAGTCTCCTACCACATTGTATCAGGTTTGGACTATGTGACCAAAAGAATATGGCAGAGTGGTGATATCGCACTTTTGAGATTCAGTAATAAAAATTTGCAGCTTCCACTCTTGGCACACCCTTGCTAGTTTGTTCAGCCTCTCTCTCTCTCTCTCTCTCTCTCTCTCTCTCTCTCTCTCTCTGTGTGTGTGTGTGTGTGTGTGTGTGTGTGTGTGTGTCTCTCCCTCCCTCCCTCCCTCTCTTTCTCAATTTGCTGTAGGGAAAGCAAACTACCATTCCATGGACAGCCTTACGGAGAGGTCTATATGGTAGGGAAACTGAAGCCTCTGGCCAACAGCCAGCAAAAATCTCAGGCCTACCAACATTCACATGAGTGGCTTTGGAAGTAGACAAGGAGATTTGACTGGCTGGTACATACCCACAACACCAAGTCCAAACTTCAGCAACCTATTAAGTGGAGAGCATGTCTCTGTGACCTCATAGAGGTAAGAAGAGCTTGTGTGCATCCTACACTGAGACAAACACATAGTGAAGAAATAATCACCTCTCTCATTCAACCAAAAACACAAACAAGTACACTCAGATGCCATGAGAATGTGTGGAGTCCAAACAAAATTATCAACGATTTTGTTCTGTTTCAGATTCAAACTTATCATGTCTTCCCAATCCAAGAGAAAATCACAAGCTCATGCCCTTCATTTTAGAGGGATATTTAAATCACATTGTACTGAATTTCTTGCACTAGAATTCTTTAAATATGACTTTGCATTTGCTGTGCATTTTGAGAATGTTTCTGATAGGTCAATTGGTGTTTTTTCAGAAACTGTTAGTTTATACAATATTTTAAGTAAGAAAAGCATTTTTGAACCTACCAAGGGAATAAAATATGAAACATTCAATTTTTATAAAGTTCCCAAGGTAGAAGTCAATAGCTGCCAATTCACTGATATTTCTAGTGCTGATTCTATAGACAAGTCAATCTATTAAACACAAAATCATGGAAAAAGCACAGTAAGTTTCAAATGATTGTGAATATTTTAAGATGTCCACTTTTTTCCTTTATTTCTTCCTCTTTTCTAAACAAGATCCTCATATGTAACTTCTACTACAGTATCCTGGAAGAAAGAAACGATAGCTAGTTCATTTCAGTTCCAAATCCCTCTCATAGTGCAGGTACACAGCAGAAATGACAAATGATTTGATTTTAACTGAGCCCTTCGTTCTCAGGCAAATTGTAATGAGATTTTATGAAGAGAACAATATACAGTAAAACAAAATGTGCCTAACATTTAAGGACGCAGGAGAAGTAATACATAGGCACATCAACACATTGTAATATTCTCCTAATGAAATCTTACTTCATTTGAAGATGAAATATATTCAGTATACTATAGAAAAACAAGAGCTGTTGTATAACCCAGCAAGATTTAGATTCAAAACAACATATAAATACTTTTATCCTATTAGTTTTCCAGAGCCAACTAGGGTTTTTTTCTGACTCAATAGAAAATACCAATCTCTGTACATTTTAAACAAGTGAAATAAGAAAAATGCTATATTTTTATAAGTAATTATTGGATAACAGTGCGTAAATCTTCCCATCTTATGTTCCTGCTGAAAATACTTTTCCATGAAGAATTAATTGCTACCAAAGAATCCTGGAATCCATCTCATAAAAATCACGCAGAAATCCACTATGTTCCTGGAGTTGTTGTATGTCATTCCAGGCAACCGGGAAATAGAATTTTATTTACAAAGTAAAAATAGAAGCTGCAATAAATAATTACTACCAGAAATCTAAAAATAAATTTTACACCTAGTTACTATAAAAATAACACAGGGAAATATTGGAGCTCTCTTTTACAGCACTTCCTGGTTATGCTAATAACCAAGTGTCATTTGGCAACAGTTGGATAAACAACAGAGCTTTGTGTCAACCAAGACAAAGAAACTAGTAATCCCTGGGATGTTTTCACTGGAGGGTGGGGATCTCAGCTTCTTTATGAACAAGATCGTTACCTTCATCCTACCCCCCTCTTTTTCTTTCTTTCTCTCTCTCCTTCTCTCCCTCCCCCCCTCTGCTCTTTCTTTCTTTCTTCCTTTCTTCCTTCCTTTCTTTCTTTCTTTCTTTCTTTCTCCCCCAATCATCTCTCACTAAAAGTCACTCATTAGTTTCCCATTAGACTGAATCAAGGAAAAACATTATCAAGTATTGAATAAGCATCTGGCCTTAATACAAAACAAGTGTGTCAGTGAATCAGCACCTTTCTAAAATTGAATTAGACCAATGAAGCAAGCAGTCTGGAAAAACTTTTGTGTTCAACAACATCTGTCACTGAGATATTTCCAATAGCTCTAAAGTTCCTATCTGCTAAATAGTTCCCATATCACTAATAAATTCAATCTGACTTTGCCAAAATAATACTTTTCTGTGGAATTGAACACCAACAACATATTGCCAGCAAAACAGAATATCTGTGTGTCCCGGGGTAAGGAACTTAATGTAATTAATCTAATTTCAGCAATGATAAAATGAGGAAACAATAGGACCTATCTCATAAGGTGGCTCTGAGAATTGAAAGAGGCAATGAGCATGTAGATGCTTGGCACAGTGCCCAGCATAAGGATGTGCTCAGTAAGTGCTAGTTCTTATTATTCTAGTCATTATTTTTCAGTCTTATTTCTGTTGTTAATGTTACCACTATTGAAAAACTATGAGGTTGGAGTTCCTAAAATATATGTCCAGTGACAGATTCCCATGAAAAAATTTAACTACTGTCCATGTATTAAAAGGCAAAATCATTTAAAAGCATTTATTAAATCAATGCATGGGTACAGATCTATGAGAAGTAGGGAAGAGATAGGGCACAGGCTTTAAACTCATAGAATTAATGATGTGTATTCTCATTTCCCATTTGAGTCACTGAGCTCTTTCGCCCTGTATTCCACATGATTATTTTGTATCTGCTATTAAAATATATTCCAATCTCTTCTTAAACCCAGATTCTTCTACTCTGCATAGTAATTATCAACTTCTCCATGATAGAATTCTGAGTACAAGTGATGAAAAGAACTTTAAGAAATTCATCTCCACTCCAAAGAGCAAAACGTTAACTAGCAGGGACTGTATAATTTACTCATGTCCTTATTCAAATTAAGATATAGTAGCACCAATAAGGGAAACCTAGCAAAGCTGTAGACTAAATAACTCTTTCAGACAAAAAAAAAAAAAGGCAGATTGGGGCTCTGAAATGAAGTCTTGTTCATAAAAGTAAAATTTCTTCAGGACAAGTCAATTGATTGGTTTTTAATGGAGTGCAAAGATTAATCTACTTACAAACTAAATCACACTAGATCAAATCAGGATGCCTCTAGCTGACTTTAAAAGGAATCTAAGAGGATGCCATCACTGTGGCTTTCCTAAAGACTGTAGCATGCTATAGTCCTCATTCAACAAAACATACATATTATTTACTGGTAATTCTTTGAATTAGGATTTGCATTTAGTCAAGTGCTATTGGGGAAAGAAAAACACCCTCTTCTTTTCTCAAGATCAGGGAATAATCCAGAGCTTTTTAAAAATAATACAAGAGACAACATACTTTGAAAGAAGAGTGTCAGTAACACATAAGTCAACTTCCATTTGTCTTGAGCTCAGCAAAAATAAACCAAATAGTTAATATATTTAAAATTCTTACATAATAGAAGAACTATATTTGTGGGTAGGACTCATCTGACCATGACAAAAAAAAAAAAAAAAAGAAAGAATTATTATGAACATGACAGTAATAGAGGCCTGTTATGGGTCAGGCACTAGTGATTTGTGCACACTGTTAGCTAGTCCAATAACAATCCAATGGTGACAGTGTTATTGTCCCGATTTTAGAGATGATGCAAGGAACTTATGTTCAAAAAACTTGATGGACTCATGCAGAGACCCACAGTCACTAGTGATTTAGCCTTAAGACACTAAAACTCATCTTTGTTCTTTGCTGTATACCTTTGTCTAAAAATGGGGAAAGATATTTCACAC
>VMDO01032228.1:0-19209 GCA_007922755.1 Pedetes capensis | reverse complement strand
ATAAATATCTCTGATATGCTGAAATCCAAGCAGAAAACAGAATGAAGTAAGGGAAAATATGATTTGAATGTGGGTGAGGGCAAGGCACACTTACTACGAGAGAGAGAGAGAGAGAGAGAGAGAGAGAGAGAGCTAAAGATATGAAAACTCAATAGATAACAGCATGCTTAGCAATTATAGATACAAAAATCAATGAGTTACACAGGATTTCATAATTTATTTGGAGCACTTCAAGATCCACTGTATAATGGAAAGTGGTAAGAAATGTCAGTTCAATATGGTAGCCACCAGCTGCTTTATGAGTTTCTTCAGTGTGTGGTCTTTTTTAGCAACTGTATTCCAAAAATAACTTGCTCTAACTCCTGCCAGTTAAATGTCAACTTTCTCTAAGTATACTTAGCACAAAGATATAGTTGAAATTGAAGAGATTATCCATAGAGAATTATCATGAATGAACTAATTTTTTCAGATAATGGAACATACCCATTTCAAAGAACAATTTTTGAAAACCATGTTTTATTTAATAAGAATGTTGTTGTTGTTATGTTCCTGCCTTGTCATAAGCCTAAAAAATGCAGCTTGCTGACCCTGGACTGAATTCATGAGCCAAAATGAGCTTTTTCTCCTTTAAATTGATTTTCTCAGGCATTTTGTCACAGTGATGAAAAATGATTAACACAAGAGACTTGATAATTCTGGTAATTCAAAGAGAATTTTTTTTCTGGTACTTCAAAGAGGAAATTTTTCTGAAATAATTAATTTGGGGCTTCCTTTGATAGAAAAGAGAATTAACCTGTGTTGTTTGCAAGAAGAATGACTTGTTTTTAAATCATCAGGTCTAAGAAATCATAAATTTTTACAAAATTAAATATGATTCTGTATGAAATTATGCTTTAAAAGCTTTTATATCAACAATCATGCAAACAAACTAGTATTTTTTTTCTTTTTTTCAGTACTGGAGGGTTGAAATCAGGACCCTAGACATGCTAGGTAAATGTTCTTCCACTGACATGCACACCTAATCCATTTATTATTTTTTTTTAATATTTTTCCAGTACTGTGAGTTGAATCAAGGACCACATGCATGATTTCAGAATAATGGTTACTCATATTCCAAACTTGGAATCTAATCCTGAAAGTAACAAAGGCCTCTTCTAGTCCCCAATTATAATTACTTTTTCAACAACAAAAAATCTGGAAGTTGAGGAGAAAAGCAAGAAGAGATGTAGTTGTTGTTAGGTGCTGTCCAAATATCACATCATTCAGTTCAGTTTATTTTTCAGAGTTTTTGCTAGCTCCAAGTAGAAAGTACCTAGAAAGCAGTTGCAATATGGAAAGAAGGACATGATTACATATTGTTCTATTAGAGCATTTGCATCACAGTTCCTTTATAGAGATCATATATATATATATATATATATATATATATATGTTGTTATTGTTGTTTTTGTTGTTCTTAGGTGCTGTTGAATTGAGTACAACAGAACAAAATGTTCCCCAATTCTGTGCTAGGCACAAAAATCTTATTTATGTTTAAGCCCATTGTTGCAGACATGATGTTAATCCATCTACTTGAGGGCATTCCTTTCTTTCGTTGACCTGCCACTCTCCTAAACATGATGTCCTTCTCAAGGAATTGGTCACTCCTGACATGTCCAAAATATGTCACACACAGCCTAACCATACTTGCTTCCAAGGAGCATTCTGGTTGCACTTTTTCTAGTACAGATATGTTGGTTGTTTTGGCAGTCCATGGGGTATTAATATTCATCTCCAGAACCATAACTCAAAAGCATCAGTTCTTCTCTTGTTTCTCTTATTCATTGTCCAGCTTTCATAATCATATGAAGCGACTGAAAATCCCATGGCATGAGTCACATGCACTTTTGTCTTCAATGTGACATCTTTGCTTTTCAACACCTTAAAAATGTCTTTTGCAGCACCCTTTTTCCAATGCAATGCATTTTTTGATTTCTTGACTACTGCTTCCATGGGTATGAATTATAGAACCAAGAAAAGCAAAATATTGGACAATCTCAATATTTTCTTCATTCATTATAAAGTTGCATACTGGCCCACGTGCAAGGATTTTTGTTTTGTTGATGTTGAGGCACAATCCATACTGAAGGACATGTTCTTTGATCTTCATCAATAAATGTGTCAAATCTTCATTTTCAGCAAGCAGAGTTGTGTCATCGGCATAATTCAGGTTGTTAATGAGTCTTCATCCAATGCTGATGTCATGTTCTTTTTCAGAAAGGCCAGCTTCTTGTTAGTTGCCATCAAGTCTAGTCTAACTCACAGTGACCCTAAGTACAGTAGAATGAAGCACTCCCCAACAGTGTGCCATGCCTCACAGTACTTCCAGGTCGTTCTCTTATATTTGTGGTGCTGGGGACTGAACCCAGTGCCTCAGAGACTAGTGCCTAGAGCAGCACTCTACCAAGTGAGCTAAACTCCAACTTGCCATAACAAATAGCTGGTATTTATGGCACTCTTCCTCCCCATGTGTGTCAGCTTATCATGTTGTGGGGGGTTGCATGTTGCTGTGATGCTAAAAGCTATGACACTGGGATTTCAGATACCAGCAAGGCCATCCGTGGTGGACAGGTTTCAGTTGAGCTTCCAGACTAAGACAGACTAGGGGGAAGGAGCTGGCAACCTCCTTCTGAAATAAGTAGCTATCAAAAATTCTATGAATAGCAGAGAAGTACTGTCAAATATAGTGTTGGAAAATGAGCCCCCAGGCTGAAGGCATTCAAGAAACAACTGGAGAACAGTTGCTTTCTCAAGTTTGAGTAGAACTTCTTCATAACACAGGTTGTTAATGAGTCTTCCTCTAATCCTGATGCCATGTTCATCTTTATAAAGTCCATCTTCTCAAATTATTTCCTCAGCATAGAGATTGAAGAAGTATGGTGAAAGGATACAGCCCTAACACACACTAAATCCAGTTAATTCAACCTGTTTTTCTTGGGAGGAAGCCAAACATGCAAGGTCCAAAATTCTCAACAAATGATAATTTGATTTCACATATTCAGAGTTAAAAACAGATAATTGAGAAAATGGCTTCTGTAATAATTTAGTGTAAGAATAAAATATAAGTTAAGTCAATCATGAGATAACACTTTTCTTGGCAATACAATTATTCTAGTAATGCCATTACAATTTAGCTTTTTATAATGCAATTTTGGCTGAATCTAATTATATATATATATATATCTCCATAATTAGGTAAGGCAAAATGATAAATTTAAATTTAGAGTTATCTACCCAAAATAACGGGAGCTCATTATATTTAGGGAGATAGATAACCTGCAGTCATAGCCTCCTGATGTCTGATCTCATCAAATCTTGGAAGCTACAGAAGGTTTGGCCTGGTTAGTACTTGGATGGGAGACTGTCTAAGAACAACAAGTGCTATAGGCTCAGAAGGACCTGGAAGCCCACTCCCAAAAAATAATCAGCCATTGAAAACTCTAAGAATAGCAGAGAAGCACTGATAATATTGCTGGGTATAGTACACTGTTGGTAGTGTTTCATCTGTTGTACCTAGGGTCACTATGATTGGACCTGACTTGATGGCACCTAACAACAATAACAACAACCGAAAAGAACTCAGTCCCAAAATAATTTAAGTGACCCAGTTGTTTATTGATATCCTTAGCCTGATTATTAAAAATGCCATCTGCATAGGAAAAACTTTAGTTTAATACACATTTCATATGTATTATAATTATTCTGAGTATATTATAGAATTTTTATTTTTATTTTTATTACTTTTTACCATTTATTTAAATTTTGTAACTCAGCGGTTGAACCCAAAGCCTTGCACATACTTAAAAAAAAAAAATTGCAGTGTTCTACCACTGGCTTGCACCGAAAGCCCATTTTTTAATTTTTCATTTTTGTTTTATTTTGCGAGTATAGCAAAGTTATAGAGCTTATTAAGCATGTGCTTTAGGCATCCAAGACACAGATACGGACTTACCAAAAAGAGCAAAGAAGAAAAAGCCAAAAATAGTGCAGCACACATGTTCCTTCTGGAATTATTTTACCTAGGACACACCCCATGTGATGTCAGTCCTAGGCAACCAGCTCTGAGCACCCAGTATGACATGAGCCTCATGCTCTACCTACAAAGGCCCCTGTCATAAAGTGTGGAAGTGCCAATAAGATCAATGGAAGAAGTTCCATTGTTTAAGCTTTTCTACTGGAGGAAATTCCCTTTAGTTAAATAAGGGTATAGGATACATTGTGTAGGTTTAAGAGTCAGGAGGCAGTTGCCTGGGCACTTCTCCAAGGAGCATGAATTACTGAGTGGCAAGCAAAACTCAGAAGTTGCATATGTTTTTACCTCAAGCATGGGTTACCGCTATTTTAACATTTTCATTATTTAAAATGTCTCTAAAAATAACATCTCTATGCAGGGAGTCCTCACAGCAGTCTTCTTGGTAGTTGTGCCCAAGTTCTTGATTCTCAGCTTGATTCTCAGTGACCAGATGCTGGAGTGAAAGCTCCTTCTCCTTCTATGTACCCCCCAATTTCCCTGTCTTTCTATCCTGCCTCATTTCCCCTCTCTGAGACATTGATTCCTTAATTTTAAGGGTTGATGAAGGCCTAAGATCTGACTTCTGAATCGTCCTCAGCCTTAGTGGGAACGTAGACCCTATCTATCCAGAGATCAAGTCTCAATCTGTCTGATCTTTGGGCAACATAGAAAGGTTTGAACTGAAGATTAGAATATGTGGTTCCTCAGGAAGAAGTCAAGCTGTTTATTTATTTATTTATTTTTCATATGAAGAGAAGCTTTAAATTTTCTAGTGGTTTGCAGCAGGAAGCAATTTCATCCTCAGGGCATTCTTCCCAGAGTTGAAGGGTCCTTTTGATGGGTCCCATTGTTCCCTGAATTCTCACTGACCTGGGACAGGGACCAAAATGATGACTGTTCTTTTAGCCCTATTATCTTGATTGGTTTAGGCTTCCAACTTTTGGTTATTGAATATCCAGAAGGTCAGTATTACTAGTCAAGAGAGTGAAGAAGAAGAAGTCAAAAAGAGCCAATTTTTAAAATTTTTGATACGGGTCTTACTAAGTTATTCAGGCTTCCTCTGGCGTCAAATGTGCAATCCTCTCCTGCCTCTGCCTCTTGAGTTGCTGAGATTACAGGCATGCACCACTGCACCTGGCTGTTACAGAGCTTTTAAGTTATAGTGGAACAATAAAATCCTAAACTAAAATTTAAATTTTATTCAATGATTATAATTGTTACTCTAATTCATTTGTACATTATTCACTTCTTAATAGATTAAAAAAAAACATTTATCTGTTCTGAGGAAGTCTGTCATAATCAGATACTATCCTGCTATATATTTGATTGTATTGTTTGTATTTTAAATAGATACATTGCTATGAAGAATTTAAATTCAGGGCTTTTTATTTTCTGTTGTTCAATCATCTTTAATTCATTGTTTTTAAGAAAATGCAACAATTATGTTCTCATTTATTTTCTCTCTGGCTCAGTCAATTCAATGCTAAATAACCTGGAATCTACTAAATAACCAATATCTGTATACTTAGTGATGAACAAACAATATCGTTGAATTATCAACATATTGAATGAATTCTATTGTTGAAAATGTGTGTGTGTGTGTGTGTCTGTGCACCAATAAAAAGCAGTAGAACTAAGAGAAGTAGTGTCTGTGTACTCCACACAGAGGAACGAATGGTATCAAACTTTTAACTGTCTTAAACTGGTCTTGTGATGTTACACAAATTTCATGAAGTAGAGATATGTTTTGTGGTGGTGTTTTTCACTGTCATATTCCTAATGCATATATTAGTACCTAACATACAATGAGTGTTCAATATACATGTGTTTGATAACTGAACAAGTGAATGGAGCTGTTCCAAGTTTTGACTAAACCCATTTATTTCTATCAATTTTTCCACCCAACTGTTTTCACACATCCAAACATATTTTGTGCTCTGCAACATCCAACACATTCTTTATTTCACAAGGAACTCATTTTGTTAAATATCTGCTGCCCATTGTTCAATATAAAACTCCTTCATCCTCAAAAAATCCTTTCCAGATTATATTACCAAAGGATAAATTCTCTTTTCTCAACTTTAAAGTATTCATCGAAACCTTTCACCTTGGCACACACCTGTAATACCCCAGCAACTCTGGAGGCTACAGTAGGAAGATTGCAGGTTTAAGGCCAGAGGCAGCCTGTGCCAATTAGCTAAAACTATTGTCTCAAAGTAAAATAATTTATAAAAAGGCTGTGGTGCAGCTCAGTGGTAGAGTGCTTGGCTAGCATGTGCAAAGTACTAGGTTCAACCTCTCAATACTGAAAAAAAAGGAATTCATTGCCTAGAACATTTTGTCATATTATTTTCACACTTTTGGACATTTCACACTTTTGGTGAGCCATTATTCCAATCCCAAAATAATCAGCCACTGAAAACCCTGTGAGGGTCGTTGCCAGTACGGCATGACTCAGCAGCACCTAACAACAAGAGTTATTTTTCTATCATGAGATCAATTTTACTGCATCTTTTCCAAGGTCTCCATATGGAGCCCACGCTGGCCTTTTCTTGAATTGGCCATCCTTTGCATCAGCTTTCCCAGGTGCTAGAATCACAGGTGTGTGCCACCACACCTGGCTTTACTAGATTTGTTAAGAGCTTAATATTTTTAAGTATTTTGAAGTTCATAGTAAAATTAAGAGGATGGTATATAAATTTCCCAAACCCCTTTACCCACACACATAGTCTGCTCTATTGCCAAGATTCCCCACCAAAGTGGTACACATACAAAAGTTGAATCTGTGGGGACACATCATAATTTCCCACAGTCCCTAGTTTACATCAGGACTCACTCTTGATTTTATAGATTCTATAGACTTACACACCTGTAGCCATAGCACTGTGGCATCAGATCCTGTCAGAACTTGGAAGCTAAGCAGGGCTGGGCCTGGTTAGTACTTGGATGGAAGACTGCCTGGGAACACCAGATACTGTAGGCTTGGGAGAAGGATCTGTCAACCCTCTCCCAAAAATCAATCCACCATTAAAAAATCCTATTAATAGTAGAGGAGCACTGACAAAGTGTTTTTGCCTGTTGTATGTAAGGTCATTATAAGTAAGATACCAACTCGATGGCACCTAACAACATAGATTTAGACAATATATAATGGTGTAAATCCACAATTATAGTGTCATGCAAGGTTCTTTCACTGTTGTTATGGTTTGAATCCAAATGTCCCCAAGGTCATGTGTTCGAATTTTTGGTCTCCCAGTGGTGACACTATTTGTGGAGGCTGTGCAACTTCAGGATCCTAACTTTGTAGAAGATGGTCACTGGGGGTGGGACTTTGGAGTTTTACCTGGACACTTGGTTTCTAGTAGCTCTCTCTGCTACAGATCACCACAATGTGTGATTCTGTGCCATAGGCCCGAGCCTCCTGCCCCACCACCAGCTCTTCCACCATATATCCTGCCATTAGGGACTGAAATCCTCTAAACTATGTTGTTGTTAGGTAACTTTGAATCAGATTCCACTCAAAGTAACCCTTACAGGTTATTCAATGGCTGATTTTTTCGGGATGGCTTCAGGGGTGGATTGCACATCCTTCTCCCATTTTTGCAGTGTTGAGGATTGAACCTAGGGCCTCAGAAAGTAGAGAGCAGCACTCTACCATTGAAGCTAAACCTCAGCCCTCTCTTAACTGTGAGCCCCAGTCACTCATAATGTAAGTTTGTTTCTGTCAGGTTCTCACCCACAGCAATGTATGAGCTAATACAACTGCTCTAAAAATTCTCTGTATCCCTTCTATTCATTCTTTCCTCACCCAATCCCTAGCAAGTACTCATCTTTTTTAAAGTGTCCATAGTTTTGTCTTTTCCAGAATGTTATACTCAGTTGGACTTCTGTATCTCTACGGCTCACATCTGTAGACTCAATCAACTGCAGATCAAAATTTAAAAATAAAATTCTTAACACTGAACATGTATGTTGTTGTTATATGCCGTTGGATTGGTGTTCGACTCATAGGGACCTTAGGTACCTAATAGTACCTAACAGATGAAACACTGTTGTCAGTGCTTCCTGCTATTCATAGATTTTCAATGGTTGATTGTGTTTGGGAGTGGGTTGCCAGGTCTTTCTCCGAAGCCTATAGCACCTGGTGTTTCCAGGCAGTCTCTCATCCAAGCACTAACCAGGTGCAAACCTGCTTAGCTTCTGAGATCTGATGAGATCAGATGCCACAGTGGTATGGCTGCAGGCACTGAACATGTATAGACAAATTATTTTCTTGTTATACTATAAACAATCCAGTGTAACAACTATTAACATACAACTTACATTGTTTTAGATGTTTAGTCATAAGTAATCTAGAGATGATTCAAAGTTTATCACAAGACATGAATAGGTTTATATACAAATACTGTGCCATTTTGTATAAAGAACTTGAGCTTTCACAGGTGTTGATATTCACAGAGTCCTAGAACCAATCCTCCAGGGATAGTGAGGGATGACTGTAGTTGGAATCATATAATAAGTAAATTTTTCAAGTTGGCTGTTTTTACTCAATAATAGTTTAAGGTTGTTCTGTTTTCAAAGCTAGATCACTCATTTATTTTTACTACTGAATAATATTTCACTGAATGAATGTACCGCAAGTTTTTATTTTTGTTGTTTGTTTTTTTCCATTCCCCAACTGAAGTACATCTTGGTTACATATAATTTTTGGCACTTCTGATTCATGGAAAAATTACATAACTGATCTGAATTATCCAAACTATAGATTTCTATTGAACTCCATAGCATTGACTGCGACTTTAAGCATAATGCAAAAATGTGTGATGAAGAGAATTATGAGACAGGTTTGAATAGGGACTAGACAATCATACCAATGTTGCTGATATGAAAAAATTACAAAAGTGACTTAAGGTGTTGCTCTACTTTGAGATTAAAATGTGCATATTACTGTTTCTAATGTGCTAGAAATTCACTGAGTCTTACTTCAGCAGGAGGAAATGTATTGAAAGACTATAGGGAGCTGACTATATCAATAAGAGAATGGAAATCAGAGTGGGAAATACATTGAGGCCTGAGAAGCACAAACTATAAGAATACTTTTATACACAATGTCAGTCTGGTGAGATGTTGTATCTTGCATGGATAAATTCCAAATATTTTAAACTCTTGTCTTTGATTTGAGAACCAAACTGGAAAATGAGAATGGTCTAGTTTGGATCACTAGCAATCTTTGTTGGTATGGGGCTAAGGTAGGGCAAGACCCTTGACCTAATTCCTAGCAAATATGACTATTGGAAACAAGATTAATTTCTCAAATCAAAATCAGGATGTTTTCAGGGAAAGAACATCAACATCTGTCAGATAAGAAGAGAGAGGGAATGCCTTCTTTCTGTGGCTTCTTGGAAGGTTAAATGCAATTCCTGTGTTATACATAGCATAGCCCTAAGCACACCTATTTTATACACGATGGAAACAGCCGATTGGAGTAGCACTGTGGCTTCTATTTGCCAGTAAATAGATATACATAGATGACATCTGGTTTCCAAAATGGGGAAGGGACAAAACACAAACAAACAAACAAACAAACAACAACAAAAAAACCCTTACATTGGGCTAGGGTTTGTTTGTTATTTCAATTTTCAATGGCAGGAAAAAAAGGTTTAGACATTACTTATTATTTTATAAATGATTTGAGCATTTTTAAATTATACTTAAGTAGTGATGACCAGAATTTACCTATATTTATCAGCAGAAAAATGTTTCAAATGCAATTGGAGATTTTGCAGTCTTTTGTCTATTTCACACTGCATCTTAGTCTTAGACTTGAATAAGAAAATATCACAAACTTGGGTGGCTTTGACAGCAGAGCTTTATGTTCTCACAGTTCTAGAGATCTGTGAAAGTCCATGATCAAGGTGGCACCAAGGTGAGGGCTCCCCATTGGCTTGAAGACAGATGCCTTCTCATTGTGTCCTCTTCTTTCTGCTCCTGGAAGCAGAGCAAAAGAGCTCTCTGGTGTCTATTCTTATAAAGCCATGGGATCAGGGCCCCACCCTTACGACTTCATTAAACATTAATTACTTCTTTGGTGGGCCCATGACCAAATACATCCATATTGAGTCCTCAATGTATGAATTTGGGGAGGACACAAGGATTAAGTCCATAATACAGTGGGAACAGGGAAAGGAACAATGAATGTTCTTTTGCTTTTTGTATGTACATTGTTGTTGTTGTTAGATGCTTTTTCTATAATTTACTAAAAGCCTTTTGCATATCACCTACAATTAGTGATACATACACTCATTTAGGAAGAATAAATAGGAACATGTAGAAGTAAATTCTTGAGGTGTCTATGTGTATCATGTGTCAAATAAAGACAAATGTGGATCTAGATGGGAAGGGATGTTACTCAGCAGGATTATTTAAAGAAGGGGGAAGAAATAATACACTAGTGGATGGAGGTCTGTTATAAGAGAGAACTCTCTGACCAAGAGATCTGCAAGTATGTCAAAGGTCAGAGAGGATAGAACTTTACTTTTGTAGGGAGCAGTAAACACAGTTAGAAAGAAATGGGGCTGGGAAATTCAAATGATCAGACAGTAGGTTAGAGAATGTAAAACTATTCTAGGAGGGGCCTTTGAGGAGAAGGTGATGCCATGTCAGTATAAGGGTGGCTGTCCTAAGGAGCTCAGAGAAAGGAGAAAAAATATTAAATGTTTGTAGTTTTTTTTTAATAGTACATTGTAGCGGTTTGAATATAACATGTCCCCCAAAGGTCACTTGATTTAACATTAAGTTCCCAGCTGATGTTTATGGAGGTTGTGGAAAGTTTGGGAAGCAGGATCTAGCTTGTGGAAGTTAGTCACTGGGGGCAAGTCTTTAGAGGTTTATACCTAGCCCTTTAACCCCACTTGATTTCTGCTTTCTGCCCATCGATGCCACAAGGTCATCTCCCACAGGATCTGCCTCTATCACCACCCTGCCTGTCCTGCCACCATTACGGACTGATCCTCTAAGTGTGAACTTCAAATAAACCTTTTTCCTCCATAAGTTTGTTTGGAATCATTACTCTGATACAGTGATGACAAGCTGACTAGTGCATATGATTAGCAAAATATGAGTTTCACCTGATCAATGGGTACTGTTCACGTATGAGACACAGAATGGGAATCTGAAGGTGTGTGTTTGGCTTTCTTATACTTAACTAAGGGGCTTTCCATGAGTCTTATCTAAGTCATAGCGGTAGGTATGGTTCTGGGCAATAAGTGGTTTCTTGGAACACAATCATCACTGGTTTCCAGGAAAGAGGCATAGGTAAAATTCAACATTGTTAAGTGTAAAGAGGATTTGTGGTCATCCTGGGTTACATTAGTGACACTTAGCTTCAATAAAGATACTAAAACTTTAGGCCCCATTCCCTGTGCTGACCCAAAACAGTACCCTACTTTGCTTTGTTTAAAGTCTTTTTTTTTCTTTTTTATGGTTCCAGGGTACTAAATCCAGGACCAGAACCTTGCATGTGCTAGGCAAATGCTCTAACTCTGAAAAGACACCTATGCCCCTATTCAAGACCAGGAGGAGTAAAAAGAAGCAGCCCAAATTTAAAAAGATTTGCCTTCTCTCAAAAGCTGCCTCTGCCTAGATACACACTTCAGCGAAGACAATAAAAAATCCTACTTATCTGGAGGCTTAATTTCTCCTTTATATTTTGTCAAGGAATTATCTGTAAAAATTAACCTATTTTCAAATGAAGGACCACAAAAAGGATTTATTTAGGTCAACCTATAATTATTATGTCTGCAGCCATAGCACTGTGGCATCTGATCCTGTCAGGTCTCAGAAGCTAAACAGGGTCAGGCCTGGTTAGTACTTGGATGAGAGACTGCCTGGGAACACCAGGGGCTGTAGGCTTGGCAGAAGGACCTGGCAACCCTCTCCCAAAAATCAATCAGCCATTGAAAACCCTATGAACAGCAGAGAAGCCTAGGAACACCAGATACTGCAGGCTTAGAAGAAGGACCCAGAAGTCCACTGTCAAAAAAACCAATCTGCCATTGAACATCCTATGAATAGCAGAGAAACAATGACAATAGTGTTTCACCTATTGTATATATAGTTGTTCTGAGTCAGACACCAACTCCACAGCACATGACAACAAAAAACAATAATTCTTATAAGTGTTTGTTTATTTAATTGTCATGTTTCTTGCTTCATAAGACATATCTCTTATAAATAGGTACTTATATAACTAGGCATGATAGTAATACAAATACTGAAACTCAATTATGTACTTCATGTATGGATAATAGTCACCAATCAGGCTGTATCTTTTGCTCCAAATGAATAGGTTATAAGCATTTAATAAATCCTTCATCTTAAATCCTGTACTAACTGACTTTCTTGATTTTACTCTTGGCCCATGCTCCTGAGCCTTTTCTCAACATTGCATCCAGTATTCTTTTAAATGTAAGGTAGATCATACTGCTTCAGTATTTAAAATCCAGCAATACAACTTTACTTCACCCAGAACAATGGGTAAGAATCCCCTACAATCCTAACAGTCTCCATGTGATCTGCCCCCAATCTTTCCCATTCTGACCACATACTGTAACATGAGAAATTTTGAACACACAGTTACCAATTCCTTTTTCCTAGAACATTCCACATCCACATTGAACATCCACCTTGTGAATTCATTGCCTCCTAAAGTCTTTGCTCAACTATCAATTTCTCAAAAATGCTTTTCCTAAACACTTAGCAATTGTACAGTTTCATTATCTGGTTTGTGGTTGTTGTTGTTGTTGTTGTTAGGTACCCACGAGTCTAGGCTGGCCTGTAGTGACCCTCATGGGTATTCAATGGTTGACTTTTTTGGGATTAATCTGGGAGTTGATTGCCATGTCCTTTTCCAGTTTTTGAGGTGCTATGGATTGTGCCGGGGTCCTCAGAGAGTGCAGAGCAATGGTCTACCAACTGAGCTATACCACAGCCCCCTTTTTTTCTTGACCAGTTAAAATGTTACCTTTTTGATGCTAGAGGTCTTTGATCTGCTCATTGACATATTGCATGTTTGTAGAAGTGTATGTGGCCCAGGAGAGACGCTCAGGAAATATCTCTTGCATAAATGAGTGAATTGAAACTTTCCTACTTAGCAGTGGTCTAAGTTTTGCAGTAATTTTATAGATAACTGCATCTAATTTTATTTCTACATTTCTATACTCTGAAAATAGAGACTTATCTGCAGATTTTTCTCAAAACATTGAAGAAGACAAAGAAATTAAAGATATTTTAATGACTATATTGCTTTTATTTATGCTCATTATAATAATTGAAGCAAAGCATGACATAAAGAGGAAAGTTAAAAGATAAACTCAAAGTCATACCACATGGCCCTAAGCATTATTAGTGCTATATAAACATAATTACAGACATTTCTGTTAGTGTATGTGATATGGGTAAGAACCATTGCAGATACATCTCCATCTATTCTTACCCAGATACATATGTATGTATTCATGTAATGAGATATGTTTATGTGTATTTATTTATTTGTTATTTTTGTTAGGTGTGGTTGAGTAGTGTCAGACTCATATCACCCCTATGAAACACTGTCTGACACTGTGGCATACCTGGCACTATTGTCAATACTCCTTTGCTATCGATAGGTTTTTCAGTGGCTGATTGTTTTTTGGGAGTGGGCTGCCAGATCTTTCTCCCAAGCCTATAGTGTTGCTGTTAGGTGCCATAGAGTCCAACTCATAGTGACCCCATGGATGACAGAAGAAAACACTCTCCAACACTGTGCAATGCTGGGCACTATTGTCAGTGCTTCTCTGCTAATCATAGGGTTTGCAATGATGGATTGTTTCAGGATTGGAGTGCCAGGTCCTTCTCCATAACCAGAAGCATCTGGTATTCCCAGGCTTTCTCTCATCCAAGGACTAACCAGGCCAACCTTGCTTAGCTTCCAAGATCAGGCATGATTGGACACCATGGTGCTATAGCTGTAAGCCACAAGCCTATAGCACCTGGTGTTCCCAGGTGGTCTCCCATCCAAGTACTAACCAGGCTGCACCCTCCTTAGCTTCTGAGATCTGATGAGATTAGATGCCAGCGTGATATAGCTTTAGAAACACACACACACACACACACACACACACACACACACACACACGCATTCATACATATATAATGAAGATAGGGAGAGCCAGACACAGTGTAATCCCAGCAAATCGGGAGGCAGAGGCAGGAGGATGGAAAGTTCAAGACCAGAGGCAGTCTGTGTAATTTAGCGAGACCCTCTTTGAAAAAAAAATGGGTTGGGGTGCAGCTCAGCGGTCTAGCACTTGAAAAGCATGCAAAGCACAAGGCCCTGGGTTCAACCTCCAGTACTGCAAAAAAAAAAAAAATAAAAAATAAAAGATATAGAAAATGCTCCTCCATAGATAGTTATAGATATTAGGTGAAGAATAGATTTTTACAAAATGTGTTCTCATTTAAAAAGTGTTAAATTTAGTTTACATTTTAAAAGAACATGATACAGAAAGAATTCAAATTAGGACACATTTTTCTTTATTACAAGATCTCAAAAGATCTCTAAGGGTATATGAAATATTCAGAGAAAAGAAATTATTGCATGGTGTAATTTATTTTTAGACTCATTAAGTTTTGATTCTCTGCAACAATGAAGGAATTAATACAGTTAGATCTTACTCCACATCTAACTTGTTTGTTGTTGTTGGGTGCCATCGAGTCGGTATCCGACTCATAGCGACCCTCATAGGGTTTTCAATGGCTGACTGTTCTGGGATTGCCTTGGGAGTGGATTGCCAGGCCCTTCTCCCATTTTTGCAGTGCTGGGAATTGAACTCAGGACCTCAGAGAGTGCAGCACAGCGCTCTACCCACTGAGCCAAATCCCAGCCCTTCTAACTTGTTAGTTACATGTAATTCTGCAGTATTGTATTGAGATAAACAGCCTCGATAAACATGTTTCTTCATTGTATGATGGCATGCAGTTTAACCTGTGCATATGTGAAGCATTTCCTTGAAACACCAAATAATACCTAAATGCATTGCAGAAGTTATAAACTGTTAAACTGAAGAAATGGAATGGATAGTCAACTTCTACATTGTATTTAATCCTGTGCTCACATTGTTTGTTTCTGATTTGTGAAATTGTAAAACCAATGAAGTTTTATTTATTAATAATTTCACAAATTTATTACATATCTTAAATCCAAGGAAGAAACTTGATATTTCAAATATTTTAAGCCAAATTAAACATATCATCATCATCATCATCATATCTTAAGGAATTTTATCTGGTAAAACCTGTGCAATAGTTTGTACAAAAGCTTTAGTTCACTTAATACACACATGACTCCATGTAGGAAATGATTTTCTTATATGATATTTAACAATTTATAATTCATGTTTAAGATTATGCAACTGGTAGGTCAACAAGTTAAAAGCTGAAGACAAACCTCTGTATTCTTTAATGGTGTGTTATTACTGTTTCTGCCTAAGTACACCCACTTACTTCATGTTCCCAAGGATGCTGCAGTCGGCTATTAAGCAGTATTTGCAGAGCAGACTTACTCCTTTTTCCTCTGTTCCCATTTTCTTTAGTCTTTTGCAAGGATCTCATCATCAAAGATACTTAATATGAAGAAACTTGTGAGTGTAAGGTGGTGAAACAAATGAATAAATAGTACTTCAGTAAGACAGCTTTCAACTGCACTGGTCTACAAAACCTTAAAATCAGACAAACACATTTCACTATTATTGGCAGTGCCCCCTGGCATGCACTGGTACAGCTATTTCCTTCAAAGCTTGGTATCTTGATTGTTTTCCTAATATGGGCAAACTGAGCACACACCAGAATCTTAAGGCAATATATTTTTAATAGAGCAGAAAGTAGGTGAGTTTGATACCCAAAGCAAAAGTCATGTCCAAATGTACCAAAGGATTTTAGAATATGTTACTTTTCCCCCAGAATATATCACAGATGGACTCCAAAAGGAGCACTGAATGTACAGGTAAATTTTAAAACATCCAGGAGTGGTGGCTCATGCCTGTAATCTAAGCACTCAGAAGGCTGAATAAGAATATCACAAGTGTGAGCCCAGCCTGGGCTACATAGTGAGTCAAGTCCAACCTGGGCTGTATAGGAAGACATTATCTCAAAAAATTGAAATATTTGTTACATATAAGTACTATTATTCATGTATTCATATTTTAATATCTATAGGTATTTAGTGTACATTCTAATATTCATATATAAAGGTTAGTAATATAAAATTTTAATAAGAAAATGTTATTAAAGTAATTTTCATTTGTAGAAATATAGAAATTAAATATATGGTAATGATTCATATTTTAAATTAAGATAATGTTAGAAAAATTATAATTTCCAGAAAATTATCTATTAGTCAACATTATTTCTGTCTTTTCTATTGAATATTACCTAGTCTATATGAGATGGTATATCTTTTAATTGTACCTACTTAGCTTCTGAGATTTGTATGTATTGTTTTTATCTTGATCTTACCAACTTACCATTGCAAAATGTCTATTTTCTCTTTGCTTACAGTGCTCTAGCCTGCAGCCATAGCCCTGTGACATCCAATCCCCTCAGAAGCTAAGCAGGGTCGGGCCTGGGTAGTACCTGGATGGGAGACCACCTGGGAACACCAGAAGCTGTAGGCTTGGGAGAAGGACCTGGAAATCCCCTCCCAAAAATCAATGTGCCATTGAAAACCCTATGAACAGCAGAGAAGCACTGACAATAGTGTTTCCCCTGGTGTACAGAGGGTCACTATGAGTTGGATACTGACTCGACGGCACCTAACAACAACAACACAACATGGTGCTCTAAGTGTCTGTATACCCTTAGTATAACAAGTATCCTACTCTTCTATGTTAGGATATAGCTGTTGTTGTTATTAGATGCATAGAATATAGCTAGGTACAATGTATTACAGATTGTGTGAGAGGTGAGATTTATGACATCAACTATGTCGAGTCCCAAGACCCCTGACTCCTTTAAAGCATAGACAGTTTTATTTGTACAACATATTTGGCATTTCCCATGAGCCGTATAAAAGCTCAAATGGCATAATAAATTCACAAAGTCTAGACTTAAATAGGACATGGCTGATGACCTCTTTCTACCTTATTTGGCTTCCAGCATCATTGAGAGTTAAATGCTGAAAAAATATGGAGAACTTTTCTCAAGGTTTCACACTCAGTAAACATTAGCAAAAACCAGGCTGTCATCATTTTTCATTTATTAAATGTCATTTCAAGTTGAGGGTGATTTTTTATTCCTAGTAAACCCATCAGAATGTCATGTTTGTATTTTGTTTGATGTATAGAATTCTGGACCGCTATGTTCAGGAGCAAATTCCTGGTGCCAAGGTTGTGGTGGAGTCCATTGGTGCTCGCCGTCACGGAGATGCCTTTTCTCTAGAAGATTACACCAAATGTGACTTGACTGTCTATGCAATTGACCCCCAAACCAACAGAGCCATTGACAGAAATGAGCTTTTTAAGTAAGTACATTGTAATCCTCTGTTACAGCTGTAAAGTTAAAATAGCACCCACAGATAATTCTAAGTTTAGGGTATGAGTGTTAGCACTTAAAGTTTAATACCCACCAAAATGTTGTGGAAAGTAGAATATGAGCAAAAAGTCAGACACAAAACCAATGGTTCCTCCTAGTTTTCAGGTTCAAGGGGCTCGAGTGGCTTCAGAAAGCCTGTTTTCCTTATAGACAAGGGGTCTGTTATATAGGAACAGTTCTTTCAGATCACATTGATTCTCACTCTTGTTTCAAGCCCTTGGAGATTTGAGAAGAAAATACAAGTTCTTAAAGTGGCAATTTGCTTGATACAGTTGCAGCAGGCTTCAATTTTAGGAGAAGCTCAGCTTTCTTACAGTTCTATGGAATTAGCAGAAATTGTTGATAGGTTCTGATGAGGCCTGCCTAACCCATAGCGACCCTCAAAGGGTTTTCAAAGGGTGATTGTTTCAAGATTGCCTAAGGAGTGGACTGCCACATCCTTCTCCGATTTTGGGGGTGCTGGGAATTGAACCTGGGATCTCAGAAACTGCAGAACGGCAGTTTACCAACTGAGCTAAATCCTAGCCCAGCAAAAACTAGTACCTGACTTTACCCTTGACTTTAAGGAGGAGAGCAGAGAGAATAATCATTTCCATTAAAGTGCATGCACTATGTGATATTTCATCCTGGTGTGAATATTTGAGTTATAATTCCAAAGAAATTACAGAATCTTAGAGTATTGCTCTGCACTTTCTGAAGAGCAAGCTTCAATGCCCAGGACCGAAAAATTGGGAGAAGGACATGGCAGTCTGCTTCCAAAAACAATCCCCAAACTATCAACCATTGAAAACTCTATAAAGGTTTCTCTAAATCGGACCCAACTTGATAGCACCTAACAACAGCAAAACATATTTTCCAATGGATGTTATTCTGTTGTTGTTTGTTGTTAGGTGCTGTCCAGTCAGGTTCAACTGATAGCGACCCTATGTACAACAGAACAAAGCATTCTCTGACACTGAACCATGCCTGGAACTATTGTCAGTGTTTTGCTATTTATAGGGCTTACAGTGGTGGATTGTTTGGGAGTGGATTGCCAGGACCTTCTTCCTAGCCTGCAGTACCTGGTATTTCCAGGTGGTCTCCCATCCAAGGATTAACCAGGCCAACTTTGCTTAGCTTCCAAGGTCAAGTGGGATAGGATGCCAGGATGCTATGGCTGCGGACAAGGATATGATTCTAGAAGTGTGTAATCCATTTTTAATGTCACCAGTTCTTGCTTTACTCTAGTGACACCTAGTGTCCAACTGATTCTTAGAATGAAATTCGATTTAAATGTAAATATAATTTTAATTAAAACATGTTGATATGTAATCATATATTTATATTCCAAATAGTTTATAAGCATATGTACGCACATATGTACACAATATATGCCAGAATTCAGAATTTAATCTTCACTTATACATCTTAAATAACATATGAACATTTCCATGTTCAAATTTACATGTGACCATATATGTATTTATGTTTATTTAGTGCACATCTATATATTCCTTTTTTATTAAAAAACAATAATTCTGAATTTATTTTAA
>VMDO01032227.1:0-19216 GCA_007922755.1 Pedetes capensis | reverse complement strand
TGCAACCAAGTTACTTTCATTTTCCCTAGATTTCCAATTTACAAACCAGATATTCAAAAGCCGTTTTCCCAGTTTGGGAGTTTTTGCCAATTTCCTCTCAATTTTTCCCTACAATCTTATCCTCTTAACAATATTTTTCACAGATTTAAAAGCATTATAACATTATGAAATTCAAATAAGTCAATTTTTTAATATTATGTTTTGGTTATATATTAAAGAACTCTTTCTAACCTAAAATTGCTATCTTTATCTTATGATTTTCCTTTATGTTTTATGATTTGTGCCTTTATGTATGCAATACATTTTGAGTTAATTTATGTAAATATATGGAGTGTAGGTTATTTGTTTGGCACACAGACATCCAGTTGCCACAGCACTATTTATTGAAAAGACTACTCTTTCTCCATTAGCAACTTTGTCAAAAATCAGTAGGCCACATTTGTATTAATCTGTTCCTGCTGTCTCTATTCTATTCTTTTAATCTATACATCTATTTTTTCTCCAACACCATACTGCCTTGATTATGGTAATTTTGTACTATGCCTTAGAATTAGATAGTGTTAGTGTTCTAATTTTGTTTTTCTTTTCAAAATTGATTTAGCTCTTCTAGTTCATTTTCCATATATATTATAAAATCTTCTCCATATATCTGCAATACACACAACATGTAAAAATTTTACTAGGATTTTGCATTAGACTGTTAAATCTATGGACCAGTTTTGGGAGAATTGATAGCTTAACATTATTAAATTTTCCATGGAAAATGGAAGTGTTTAACATGGAAATATTAAATCAATCCATGAAAATAGTATGCATCTCCATTTACTTATGACTTTACTGTTTAGATAAGTATTATTAATTTTAAGTAACTATTATTAATCTTCAGCACATACATACTGAAGATATCTTGGATTTATAACTAAGTATTTCATTTCCTGAAGGTATTACAAATGGTACTTAAAAACTTGGGGATTACATTTGTTCATTGTTCATAGAAATAATGAATAATCAGTTATACATTAATGAACATGCATCTGGTGATCTTGTTAAACTCATTTATTGCAATAGTTTTGGTAATTGCACAGAATTTTCTACATGCACTATCATGTCGTCTCTAAGAAAAGATTTCATTTTCTTTTTTTCATCAATATCATGTTTTTCTTAGCATATTACCTAGACATTTAGTAAAAAGATGAGTTTGAGTTCTGGTTTGGAAGATCCTTGCTTTGCTGTAGAAAGGATGAGTATATTCAATCTTTCACCATTAATGCTAACATTAATGTTGTTAGGTACTGTTGAGTTGGGTCCAACTCATAGTGACTCTGCGCAGAACAAAACACTACCCAACACTGTGCCATGCACATGATATTTTTATGTTTGAGCCCATTGTTGCAGACTCTGGGTTTCTTCTCATTTTGAGTTGTGCCACATCAGCAAGTGGAGGTCCCAGAGACTTTACTCGATTCCCGTCACTAAGGTTGACTCTACTTCAAGGAGACAACTCTTCCGCAGTTGTCTTTTGAATGCTTTCCAGCTGGGGGGCTCGTTTTCTAGCACTATATTTGACAGTGCTTCTGTGCTATTCATGGGGTTTTCAATGGCTAATTGTTTTGGGAGTGGGCTGCTAGGTCCTTCTCTCTAGTCTGTCATAGTCTGGAAGCTCAGCTGAAACCTGTCTACCATGGCTGGCCTACTGGTATCTGAAATACCAGTGACATGGCTTTCATCATCACAGCAACACTCAAGCCCCAACACAGAGAAGCTGACAGACATATGGGGGAATGTTAGCTACAGAGGTTCTTTTTAGAGACATTCTTTAATAAGTTGTGGCATTTTTCTCTATCCTTAGTGTGCTGAGACATTTTTAAATCATAGATGGAATTTTTTCAAATACTTTTTCTGCATCTACTGATATAATTATGTGGTTCTTTAGGCTGTTAATAAGGTACATTGTCCTGATTGATTTTTGTATGTACAACCAGCCTTTCATTCCTAGATATATCTCACTTTTGATGATGTTTATATATATATGAGTATATATATGTTTATACACACACACATACATATATATATACATATATATAAATTCTTTATATACACTGGTGGTTCAATGTGTTGATACTTGAGTTTTGTGGGGTTTTTTGCATTTACGTTTAAGAGGGTATTGGACTCTAGTTTCTTGTATAGTCTTCATTTGATTTTGGAATAGAGTAAAATCAGTCTTGTAAAGTTGTAAAAATTGTAAAAATTATAAATTGTTCAGTTTATGTCCATAGAGTTATTTTTAATGTTTCTTTGTATCCTCCAATGTCAGCAAGATCTTCAATAATGTCAGCTTTTTCAATCTTGACCATTTTAACTTGCTATCTACCAGGTTTTCCTGTTGGTCAGTCTAACTAAAGTTGTTTTTATTTAATAGATCTTTACAAAGCATAAGCTTTTGATTTCATTGCAATCAATTTCATCGATTTCCATTCTTATCCTTTATGCTTTTCTTTCTGCTTGCTGAAGTTTTAATTTGCCCTGGTTTTCCTGATATCTTAAGAAGAAAGCTTGTATTAATAATTTAAGACCTTCCTTCTTTTTAAATATCAGATTGTAATCCTATAAATTTAATTCTAAAAGCACTTCAGCTATATCATTCAGCTTTGATATGTCAGTTTTCATTTTCATTCAGTTTAAAATATCTTCAGACTTTTTTGACCTATGTATTTTTAAAGAAGTGCATTGTTTAATTTTTAACAATTTGGGGATTAGAATTATATATGTGGGTATATGTATATATGTATAAATTTATTTTTAATTTAATATCATTTTAGTCACAGAACACTATTTTTGTTTTATTTTATTACTTTATTTTATTTTTTTATAGTACTAAGGGTTTGAGCCCAGGGCCTAGCACATGCTAGGCAAGTGGTCTACCAATGAGGTGCACTCTCAAACCATTTTTCATTTTTTTATTTTGTGATGGGGGCTAAGTTACACAGGCTGCCTTTGGTCTTGAACTTGGTTCTCCTGCTTCAGCCTCCTAAGTAGCTGGAATCATTAGCATGAACCAAGGCATCTGTCAGAGAACACAATTTTCATGGTATTATTTCTCATAAATTTGTTAAAAACCCAAAATATGGGGTATGTTTGTGAATGGCCACAGTGCATTTGAAAGGAAGCCTGAGAGCCTGGCCTGGTGGTGCAAGTTTATAATCTCAGTGACTGGGGAGGCAGGGGCAGGAGGATCACAAGTTCAAGGCCAGAGGCAGCCTGCATAATATAGCAAGACCCTCTTTCACAAATTTGAAAAAGTAAAAAATGGGCTGGGTTCAGTGGTAGAGTACTTGCAAAGAATATGGAAGGCCTTGGGTTCAACCCTTAAGTACCCAGGGGCGGGGTGGGGTGGGGGAGACAGGAAGCAAATGTCCTGCTCTCTGGGTAGGTATGTTCTATAAATGTTAATTAGGTCAAGTTGTTTGATTATAATGGTCTTCCTTATCTTTGCTGGTATTTTGACTACTTGCTCTACCAATTACTGAGGAAGGAATGTTAGGTGTCCAAGTGTAATTGTGGCTTTATTTTTTTCTGTTTCTCCTTTTATTAGTTTTTGCATCATGTGATTTGAAGCTCTGGTAGGTACATGTGCATTTAGGATCGTTATGCCTTGGAAAATGAACACTTTTATCAACATAGTTTTGTCATTCTTATCCCTGAAATTTTTCCTTGCTTTCATATCTACTCTGACCGATTTTAATGTAGCTGTTCCAGCTTTCTTTTAGTTAGTTTTGCATGGTATAATTTTTCTGTCCTTTTACTTTTAACTTGTCTCTATTGTACTACTCAAAGTGTTTCTCGTAGACAACATTTACTTGGGTCTTTTTCTTTATGTCCAGTCTGACAGTCATTATCTTTAATTGGTATATTTGGATCATTTAATGGAATTATTGGTAAAGCTGGATTTAGGTCAACCATTTTATCATTTGTTTTCTGAGTGCCCACTTGTTTTCCAATTTTCTGCTTCCCTTCATTTGCCTTCTTTGGGAATATTTGAATTTTGTTCTACTGTTTCATTTCAATGTATTACCTATTGACAATTTACCTATTTGCATGATTTCTCTTTGATTAGTGTTTTAGCAGTTGCTCCCAGAGTTATAACTGTAAATTTCATATTACACTCAGGGGTAATATTTGACTACACCACACAGAACTTATAAACCTTACAACAATGTAATTACCTTACCCGCCACCCTTATGTTTTCGTTGTCATGTTTCACATGTATACACAATGGAGAAATCCTGTAAAAATGGTTATTATTTTTAGTTTTAACTGTTATACACATTTTAAAATACTTAAGAGGAGGAAACACAGTTTATTATATTTAAGCAAATATTGACCTTTTTGGCTGCCCTCCGTTTGTGAAGTCTTAAGTTCCATCAGATACCATTTCCCTTCTCATGGAAAAATATTATTTTTATTGGACTTCATTTTCTACTTTTGCTTTAATATTCAGATAGTTATGATTGTTTAAATACATTTCATATTATTACATCATGAAATATTGAAATACATTCTTAGGAAGAATTTTGAAAAATGTTCAGTTTCTATCCTTTTGTCTAGGGTAGTAATGGCACTACAAAATATGAGAGCACAATGCAAGGATTTCCAGAGAGAAGTTCTCAAGCTCTTTAATTTGTGAACAGATATTTGTTTACTTTTCCAGCTACAAAGACATTGCTAATATGGTTAGATAAAAGCATCTTTGCAAGAAATAAAAGTTTTGGGTTATCTGTCCCTATTTTAAACTTTATACAAAATCGTAAAGTATTATGAAACTGTGAAAGACTAAAATTATTTATTTTCTTAAAGGGAAAAAGAGCTTGAGTGTTTACATTTTTTACTTTTTTGATTTATGCAAACCTATGGGATATGATGTGTAGCCCAGGCACTTTATTTCATATCTGCCAACAAAATTATTCTCGAGGGAAAGCTGAAGCTTCCAAAAGCATGTGGAAATAGCTTATGAAAAATAAAAAAATGTGTCTTATGAAGAGAGATTTCTGCAGAAGAATCAGTTTAATTTTTTATTAACTACCTTCATTCAAAGAATTAAGTACATTGGTTCAAAGATAGTTTAGTATCAATAAGCTAAAAACTAAAGGTGCATTGTGTTGATAATAGTTTCTGATTTTGGTAAAACAAAGATATGTAAAAAGGATGCTTACTTTGTGAAAATAAAACTATTCCAAACCAAAAAAGTACCACCTATTTCCCCCAATTCATTCTTTATTATGCATGTAGATATACTTTTTCACCCTGTGAAATTTGAAGATTTTTTTGTTTCCTTGAGTAAAAATAAAGTGTTTATTTGTGACCCATGGCATGATTCAGAAAATATTTCTTCAGCAACCATCACAGTCTAGCTGATGCAGATTTTTCCCTCCTCACAGAGAAGACAATGTTTCATCTCTCTCCTTTTCTGAAAGTCTTATCATAATCCATTAATATATAAATATGACACTTGTTCATGCAGTTCTTTCTTGCTGTGTTATTCAGTAAGAGGGGATGGGATTTAGCTCAGTTGGTAGAGCACTGTGCTGCAGTCTCTGAGGTCCCTAGTTCGATTCCCAGCACCGCAAAAATGGGAGAAGGACCTGGCAATCCACTCCCAAGGCAATCCCAAAACAGTCAGCCAGTGAAAACCCTATGAGGGTCGCTATGAGTTGGATACCAACTCGACAGCACCTAACAACAACAACAACAATTCAGGAAGATGGGGGTTGGGGTTTGGCTCAGTTGGTAGAGTGCTGCTCAACACTCTCTGAGGACCTGGGTTCCATCCCCAGCACCACAAAGACTGGAGAAGGAAGTGGCCATCCATTCCCAAAGCAATCCTGAAACAATGGCACCTAACAACAACAACATTCAGAAAGATGATGAATTCCATATGACTGAATACTCATTCTTCCAGTATTTTTTGCTTAAATATAATAACCAGATGCCTTTGTTAAAAAATAGGTTTTCAGATAAGACAGAACTGAGTGTAAGCCTCAGATCTTTCACTTTCTACATTTCTGTCCTCAGAGCAAGTTTTTAAATTTCCATCTATTTATTCAAACAATAACATCTCCATAGGATTATACAAAAGATTAAATGATCTGACGTATGCTTGATACATACCATGAATAACTACCTGTGAACACTACGATATTTCATCCCTTATCAAGCACACCATTATTTTACTCTTATGAAAAGGGAAGGATCAAAGGTGTTTTTGCAACCACTGGTGGCCTGGTAGGAGTCATGACTTAGATGCCATCATCTATGCCTACAGTAATCTTGTCACATGACTGTTGTCCCTTGGGATCTCAGTCAACAAACCATTTGAGAAAGAATCATAATGACTATTTGAGGAGGCATCATAAATCTTGGTTATTGTGTAAAAGCCTTCCATTGATTTTTCTGTAAGATAAAGTGCCAGTTTCAAAATTTTAAGACTTGATATCAATAGCATGGACGAACCTCCTGGATACAAGAGTTGGAGAATTCTTTGGGTGGTGCTGAATTGCCAGTGCTTTGGGGCCAACACTAGCAGCTGTCACCGCACAGAAAATGGTGTGGAGCTAGACTCTCTGTGTTAGAATTATTGCATTTTGTTTATATTCTAATTTTAAAATATGTATAATTATCATATGTAACAGAATTTATTAAATAGGTCCAAAAGACAGTGAATGAATTTTGAATGAATTTAAAATAAGCATTCTAGTCAATGTCACAGGTTATCAGACTGATATTTTTTTTCTTAACCGCACATAAACAAAAACGCTCTTACAATAGATGTCTTGAACCAGATGAAAGCGCATGTTCCCCACACAAAAGCTTATAAGGAATTTATTTGTTAAAGGACATAGCAAGGGGAAATATTGTCTACTATAATTTTCATTAGGTATCAGAAGGATTATATATTAGCTCAAAATCAAAAGGAAAGGGTATGCTGGAGGAAGAGAAGAGGGGAGGAGAAAAGCAAATGCTCAAAATCTAAATGAAAATGGTACTGATTTCCAGCAGAATGATTTGATATTACCTAAGATAGATTAATGCCTGCAGCCATAGCCCTGTGGCATCCGATCCCCTCAGATCTCGGAAGCTAAGCAGGGTCGGGCCTGGGTAGTACCTGGATGGGAGACCGCCTGGGAACACCAGAAGCTGTAGGCTTGGGAGAAGGACCTGGCAACCCCCTCCCAAAAATCAATCTGCCATTGAAAACCCTATGCACAACAGAGAAGCACTGACAATAGTGTTTCCCCTGTTGTACAGAGGGTCGCTATGAGTCGGATACCGACTTGATGGCACCTAACAACAACAACAAGATAGACTAAACTTGGGCATTACTAAACCAAGAAGTGGGAATGAACAATAAAGTTTAGAATGTATGTTTATGGGATGGAGCAGAGAGGGAGGGTTGAAGTATTGGCTCTATTTCAGTTTGTTGTTTTAAAAACTGAGTATCTCTTAATGCAGCTTAATAGAATTCTTACTTTACACACTGCACTTTCTAATTAAAGGGATTCCTTGAGGGGGCTGATAATTATCAGATCTAAATACCAAAGGTTTAATTTTGCTCTGAGAAATTCTTTTTCTTTCAATAAAAATCTTTCCTCTGATGAGATTATTTTAATTAGCTGAATTTAACAAGGCATAGAAGTTGTAATCTTCTAATACTTAGCAACAGACTTTTAATTCTGAATTTCACTGTCTTTATGTGGATCAAATTGCAACCAATTTCTAGGGCATTTCCTATGTCATGATGGGAGCTGAAGAAAATTCAACATAAATAGTAGGTCATTCTTGAAAGACAACATTTTTCTAATTTAAATTATTCAGAAATAGTTACTAAAAAGAAGAATGGTTTTGCTTGTTTGGCTTCCACTTCAGTTAGTAGGTTCTGACTTTTTTGATCAACGTACAATCATAAAGCTAAGGGTTGGATTTTTTTTTAAACTGCGCAACAATTTTAAAATGGAGAGTGATATGCCACAAGATGTCACTGTAATCCTAATAAACTGATAAAGGTAGTAACTACTTTTCTTTTAACACTTAAAATTAGATGGGTGAAAAAAATCACAATAAGCACAAAAGCACTTGACAATATTAGTCTACCACTGCAGAGCTACACAAAACTACAAAATGTGCAGCCTAGAATCAGCCTATTACATTCAATGGTAAGTTTCAGAGAGTAGAATAAGAATCTTTCATTCTTCTGAAGTAAAATATTTTTCATTTTCATGACATAGTTTCATCTATCCTATTTCTGATTCAGATTTGAAGTGGAAAAGTGCTTTTGAATCATTGGAAATAAAGAGTCCAGGTTAAAAAGCCAGCTCTTTATACCTAGTCTATGATGTCTTTGATGTTCATGAAAGATTCCATTATTAGCTAGAGTGGAGGTAAAATTGTCAGGAAAACACAAGTTGGGCTATCAAAAAAAATGAAGAAGAAAGAAGAAAAAGAGGAGGAAGAGGAGAAGGAAAAGGAGGAGGAGGAGGAGGAGGGAGAAATAATCTTGGTAGTGTACTCCAAGCCATGAGATACATACAGTAAATGAACTAATCCTTCTTATTCACTTCTCTGGTGAATTCTCCTGATTTCTATCTTGTAGTCAAGACACACAGATTAAAGTAAGAGTCTATAAAACTGTTTTGAACATAGTGAAAAACTCATGGGGAAAAATAAGTTTCAATGGTTATTCCAAGGTTATTTTTATCTTTGCTAAAAAAGGAAACAGTTTATCATGGAAAGCTGTTCTACTTCTCTGAATATCTAAAAATAATGTCATATTCAATGTCCATAGGTTTTAATTATAAGAAGCTGAGTGGTTGCCATACATGGATTTGAGGCAACTTTTAAAAAAGCTGTCCCTTGTTTTTTAAACAGGAAGGGATTAGTAAAATGTTTCTACATGCAAATTCTTTAAACTAGGCATATGGGGGCCTTTGCCACCAATAACTTTGATAGTCATTTTTCTTTTTACTAGTTTTTTTATGGTACTTGTTCACTTAACAATTCCTTGCTTATCATGCACTAGAGATACATAGATAAGTGAGACACAGCTACCTGCCTTTTTCCCTTCTTGAAATGTAGTTGAAGGAGGTGACCGTATTGCTCCATGATGTTGGAGAAGAAGCTTGTGCTGGGCACAGCAGGGGCCTAGATGAAATGCTGTGTTCCTCAGGTTCTCAGCTGCTTAAGGAGGTCCAGTTCCATATAAATGCCAAATAGAAGACAACAAAAGTCATTAGAAGACTGTTCACTTGTTATGCTGATATACTTCTCTCTACCCAAAGAAACCTCCACATGTCTGTCAGCTTGTCCTGCTGTACATGGTTGCATGTTGCTGTGATGCTGAAAACTATGTCATTGGTGTTTCAGATACCAGCAGGGCTTCCCATGGTGGGCAGGTTTCAGCTATGCTTCCAGATTAAGATAGACTAAGGAGAAAGAACGGAAGCCCACTCCTGAAACAATCAGCCATTGAAAACCCATGAATAGCAGAAAAGCACTGTCAAATATAGTGCTGGAAAATGAGCCTCCAAGCTGAAGGCATTCAAAAGACAACCGGGGAAGAGTTGCCTCCTCAAAGTAGAGTCAGCCTTAATGATGGGAATGGAATAAAGCTGCTGTGACCTCCCTTTGCTAATGTGGCAGAACTCAAAATGAAAAGAAACAGTGATTGCAACACTGGATTCAAACATAAAAAGATCCTGTGTGTGGCATAGTGTTGTTTCATTCTGTTGTCCTTAGGGTCACTATGAGTCAGATCCAACTCAACAACACCCAACAACATCTCAAAGTAAACCTGCCCAAATGCATGATTTCAGTTTTATTTTCAATTTGATAAAATTTACTTAAGACCAACATTCTTAATTTTCATGTCATCATTAAAACACAAGAAATGTAAGAAATTATTTACTTGAAGATAGAAAACATTTCTAAAGAGATATTCTCTAAAGTAGAACTCATGAGGCTGCACACATGATCATATTGAATTCAATACTTACTGGCTTCTGCACATAACCCGTTACAAAATGACGCTTATCTATTTTTACAAATCCTTTTACAAATCCCTTTAGTGAACAAGAAAGTCGCAGCCAACCCCACAGAACATCCTGTGGATTAGAAGCTTTCTCCACATCAGTAACACATTTTCTGACCTCCCACCCCAAACCTAGTCTCTTGAGTTAGAGAAAGGGTTTCTCACCTATGTAGGCCATGTTTTGATCAAGCTGAGGTACATTCCTGTGTGGGCATAAAAGGCCAGCAACTTGGCTTTGACATTTAAGACCAGATAAGAGAGGTTGCTCCAGGCTAGACCACAGATTGGAAGTCACAGTATAGATTTTACTCTAAGGTCACAGAATTCTTGAGTAGTATGTTTATATCGTGGACAGACATGGAAGATGTTTTGGAATATTAAACTAGCTGGGAGTAGACAGGAACAAGCTCCTAGTCTGTTGCTCTTCCACCTTCAGGGAGATCTCACTCAAGAACACAACCAGGCCGCCAACCATTGGGCAACCTCATAAAGGAGGCACTGGAAAGCTGTGTCCAATGACCATATCAGGTCCTCTTATATCCTTTGCACTGCTTCTTTGCTGTTTGGGGAATAAACTCAAGACCTTAAATTAGGTCCTGGCTACTTCCATACTCACCATACAACTCTGACCAGCTTCTCTGGGTTAGCCTACCACATGCTATGGCTTTCTCTTAATGTAAAAATTCCAGACTACTTACAAACAAAATATTTTCTTTAGAGAATTGGATTTTTTTCAATTTAAAAATAATTATGAGGAATGAAAAAAAGAACTTTCATAGGAAAGGAAAAGGATCATTAAAAAAAAAAAAAAAGGCTAACTCACCAGGAGCCATAGAACACTCCTAGAATCCCAGTGACTCAGGAGGCTGAAATGGGGGAATCATGAATTTGAGCCCAGGGGCAGCCTGTGCCAACATAGTGAGATACTTTCTCAAGATTAAAAAAAAAAAAACTAAAGGGGTGACTTTAAAGGGGTGTGGCTTAGTGGTAGAGTACATGCCTACAATGTGTGAGGACCTGGGTTCAACACCCCCAATATAAAAAAGAAGAGGCTAATTTTTCACTGTGGTTTCCTTTTTCTCCTGGTCACACAGTGACTACATATTCCAGCTTGCTTAGCATTTGGATGCAAGCAGGAAACCAAATTCTAGCCAGTGATATGTGAGCTGACATATATGCATCACTCTTTCTCTCCCTTTACTGGCTGGCTAGATACACATCCAGGGAGAGACTCAAGCCCTAGGAGTCAGAAGAACTCCAAGAGGTTAAAAGACTGGTTCCCTGAGTTCCTGCATAGAAGAGAGATACCCGGTTGAGCCACAGGAGCCGAAATGTCCACTTGGCCTGCACATGAGCACAAATTAAAATTTGCACAGTTAAGCAGCTAAATTTGAGTCTGTTTATTGCAGCACATAGTTAACCTACTGTGACTTTTCTAAGCATGCATGTAACTAATTGATTCTCATAAACATGCTTTATACCTTTGCACCTTTTCCCCTTTTTTTTTGCCAAAATAGTACATTATGTAATATACTAACAAAAACAATAATGTAGTCTCCAATCAGAATTTCAAATTTATTTTAAATAAATGCTTGAACTTTGTGAGGCCTCTCTCACTAAAAACTGTTGAATAATGAAGGACAAATCTTCTGGCACTATAAGTGTCCTCTTCCACAGGCCCAATCGGCCACCTGACAGGTTTTGATTAGATTTTTATGACCTCTTTGCTTCGATTATGAGAACCAAATATTGTGCTTGAAACTGCCTTTAGTACCCTGGACCAGTCTGCCCCAGGATTCTGCATCTTTTGCTTAATTGCCACTCTGGGAAGAGCTCAGAAGGGCAGTGAAGAGACTTGAATGGTTACCCTCCAAGACCCTCGCACTAAGCTTGCTAAAGGCACTGATGACCTTTAACCTTATCATCTCCTCCCAGATCTGAGCCACAAAGCAGTTAGACTGCATAATAGGATATCTAGTTAATGAATATGCATTCATTTAGCCATCCGTTCATCATGTATTGAGCGCCAATCAGTCTCTGTGAGGGCACAGAAAAGCAAGTGAGTCTGACTCAGCCTCCACCATCAGAGAGTTCACTCCAGTGGAATGAAGTGGGAGGGAGAGACAGATACATGTGTAGGCTGTTTTGGTGTTTGGCAAGGTGTGAGACAGAAGGATGCTTAGGGTATTTGTCAAAGTCAATTGAGCAGTGCAAGCTGAAGTTTTGTGCATTTTATTGTATGTAACAGAATCCATTCTTAAAGTACTGTTAAAAGGACTGTAAGCCTCCTAAAAAGTGACACTTCTTTTTAGCCTTCCCCTACCCTTTTGCAGAGAACAATTCTCTTTTATCACATTTATTGTTGTTGTTAAGTGCCATCTAGTCATTTGACTTATAGCTATCCTATGTACAATAGAATAAAACACTCCCTAACACTGTGCTATGGCTGGCACTATGTCAATATTTCCCTGCTATTCATAAGGTCTTCAATGGCTGACTGTTTTTTTTGGAGTGGGCTGCCAGGTCCTTCTCCCTAACCTGCAGCACCTGCTATTCCCAGGCCATTCCCATCCAGGTACTGACCAGACCCAACCCTACTTAGCTTCTGAGATCTGACAGGATTGGACACCAGGGTGGTATGGCTGCAGACTTTATCACACTACAGTTATTTAAATGTATATTTACCTGTTATTTGTGATTTTTAGTTTAGGTCTTTATCTTCTCTTGAAAATCAAGATGTTTACTGATCTTTTATAAGCTAACCTACTTTGGGGATATTTATGGTGTTCTCATTTCACAAGCATAACAGAAATTAAAACAGTGCTAAAATACTTCAAAAATAAAAAGTGCCGTGGAAACTTCAAATTACAGCAAGACAAGTAAAGGAAGAATTGAAGATAATATAGCAGTTTTGTTTGCATTTTTCCCTTTGGGAAACAAATGAAGTTCAAACTACTGTTGCAAGGACTCAGCGCTGAGAGTAAGTTCAAAATCAAAGCAGAAGAGATAAAACTCCCAAACCCCAAATGTCAAAAACAAACAAAAAAGTGACAGTAAAACAAAAAACCCACTTCAAATATTATAATGACAGCAATGAAAACAAACTGATTTTAGTAAAAGTAAAGTGATGGAAACTTAATCTGAGCTTGTCTCAGCACTGGAATTGTTATTGTCGCATATCAGCACTTCTCACCAGCCCTTGACCACCTCCCAGAATGCCTAATTTATTATAAGCCAATACAGGTGCTAACATCTTCTGAGAGAAATCCCACACCACCTCCAAGTAATCCTTTATTTGCCTTTAAAGAGAGCCTAATTCAACCCTACATTTTACAATACAAGAAATAGACCCCACAGGTACAGCTCTCACCCAATAGAACCATCATTATCAATTTCCTCACCATCATGAAACTTACTATACACTTTCCAGTTGATAACCACTGTACTTTGCATATGGTGCACCACATCATCATCTTAACAATTCCAGGTAATTTTTATCCCCACCTATTAATGAGGAAACTGAGGTTCAAAGTAGTTGTATACTGTGCTCAGAATCACAGAGCTAAAACTTAAGTCTTGACAGTCCTTCCTCAGAATGAGCATTCATAATCACTACACTAAACGGCATATTAGTTATGGTGTTATACTTTGAACCCAGGGCTTAGAACTACCACAATTATTACACAGTCAGCCAAGTTGTTACACAATTCCTTTGCCACATTGTAGTATGTAAAATGTAAATAAATGAAAGAAAGTCAGATGTACAAAACAGTACTATATTCTCACAAATTGATCTGCAATAAATTTTCACCAACACAATTGAAAGAGTGGCTACAATCCTGTGGTTAATTACATATCATTTTCATTTCCTTTCAAAATTACTGGGTTAGCTTTCTGTTGTTGTGATAAAAAGCCTGAGATAAGCATTTTATAAGGAGGAAAGGTTTATTTTGGCCCACATTTTGGAGGTTTCAGCCCATGATTGGTTTGCCCATTGCCTTTGGGCCCATGGCAAGTACATCATGATGGAAGCACATGGTGAAGGAAACTACTCACCCTGTGGTGGCTGGGAAGTGACACAGAGGGACAGGAAACAATTGGGTCTCAATGTCTCCTTCAAAGGCATGCCCCCAGTGACTTCAGATTCTCCCACTAGACCCCAATTCCTCAAGGTTCCACTATCTCCCAATGGGTCTACCACTTCCCAATAGCCCAACAGACTGTAGACCAAGCCTTAGTACAGGGGCCTTTGGAGAACACTTACTCAAGCTATAGCAACTGCCCTATGATGTTAATCACTATCTTACAGAAAACAAAATAGAGAACACCTATGAGAGAGAAAAAATGCCTTACCTACAAATGCTTGAGAAAATGCCTGAATAAAAGTGAAAATAAGAACAAATAACCAATAAAAAGATGGAAATCACAAATTTTTACGTGAATCATTACAATATCAGCCTTTAAAAATACTAATAAAATATGATCTATATGGTATGCAATGATGTCTGCATATGTTACCCTATATTATACCAAAATATATGATGTATATATAACATATATATTTAGTTACCTATACATTACATATATATAAAAGTTAGATAGAAATGTTATCTATGTATTGTCTACAGCCATACTACCCTGGCATCAGATCCTTTCTGATCTCAGAAGGTAAGCAGGATTAGACCTGGTTAGTCACTGGGTGGGACACCATATGGGAATACTGGGTGCTTTAGGCTTGGGAGAAGGATGGAGACCACCTGGGAATATTAGGTGCTGTAGAATTTGGAGAAGGCAGTTTCAAGAGGCACAGAAGGTAGCTACCATAGCAGAGGAAGACTTGTTTCTGTTAGGCCTCCTGGATCTTCCCTTGTGCACATAACACATGTTGCTATGCATTTCAAACTTACCATGATTATGCAATTATCAGGAATGTTGGAAGTTTTGCTGAATACACACGCTTCCATTGCCATAGTTCCACAATGTTCTTGAATTTCAAATACCATTTCAGAATGGTCTTGTGCTGCTCAAAGGACAACTGTGGTTCTGCCATTTTCTTTGTTCTGACGGTCCCGTGGTGTTGCTTGCATTCATTTGATTAATACCATCTCTTGAGTGAGTATCACACATAGCTCCCATGATTCAACTTCAAAAACTTATACTTAGATGTTGTTGTTGTTAGGTGCACTTGAGTCAGGTCCAACTTATAGTGACCCTGTGTTCAAAAGAAGGAAACCCTCTCCAATACTGTGTGATGCCTGGCACTATCTCAGTGCTTCTCTTCTTTTCTTAAGGTTTTCTATGGCTGATTGTTTCAGAGGTGGGCAGCCATCTTTTTCTCTCATTTTTTGTGGTGCTGGGGATTGAACTCAGGGCCTCAGAGCATGCAGAGTGAGCACTCTACCAACTGAGATAAACCCTTGCTTATATGTGTGTGTGTGTGTGTGTGTGTATATATGTGTGTGTATGTATGTATATATACACACATGTATATATACATATATGTACATACACATATATACACACACACAACAACTCATATATGTATATATATATATATATATATATATAGTTGTTGTTAGGTCCCGTCGAGTCGGTATCCGACTCATAGCGACCCTATGTACAAGAGGGAAACACTATTGTCAGTGCTTCTCTGCTATTCACAGGGTTTTCAATGGCAGATTGATTGGGAGGGGGTTGCCAGATCCTTCTCCCAAGCCTACAGTATTTGGTGTTCCCAGGTGGTCTCCCATCCAAGTACTAACCAGGCCTGACCCTGCTTAGCTTCCGAGATCTGACAGGATCGGATGCCACAGGGCTATGGCTGCAGGATATATATATATATATATATATATATATATATATATATATATATATGTATGTATGTATATGTATATATATATATATGACAACTATATTGTTGTTAGGTGCCATTGAGTTGGGTCTGAGTCATTGTGACCCTATGTACAATGGAAAGAAACACTCCCTGACACCATACAATGCCCAGCAGTATTGTCAGTGCTTCTGTGCTATTCATAGGGTTTTCAATGGTAGATTTTTATGTCTGCATATTGCTGATACTTTTCTGTGAAGCTTTAATGTCATCTTTCAGGTATTCAGTAACAGTATCCAGGAAGGGAAACAAAAATCTATTGCCATCTACCATGACCCCATCTCGGATTTTCTGAGATAATACCAATGTGAAGTCTGTATGTATTATCTCCAAAATCTTCATTATAAAACACCTAGATGTTTCTGAAACTTCCACATTTTGACACCAACATGCTCTAAGATGTTTTCTCAAAAGCCAAAATCAATACAGTCAGCATCAATTTATTCAACAAATATTTACTGGCTGTGTGCCATGTGCTAGGCCCCTGGGATAGAGGAATAAGCATTTCTTCCACCTTTGGGTTCAGAAAAATAAGTAACTCTGTGTCAACTTGATGGTGAATTGCACATTAAAATTCAGTTGACCTTTAAACAAGACTAAAAATGTCTCTTTACTGCTAGATGTGGTATTACCTAGGAAACTTCTATTAGAAAGAGGTGAAAATAGGTTTTTTCTTTTAAATTCTTTTTAGTATTTAAGAAGGCAAAGAATTTTTTAAAATAAAGGCTAAAAGAATTTTAAGTTATTATGAATTATAGAGTTAATATTTATATAAGAAAACCTCCCATGGATATTTGCATTTTAGTAATAAAACCAGATATTGCAGCCACATGTATTATTTAAATCCCATTCCTCAATATTTTACCACCATTCAATAAGCTCAATAACTTGTGATTTTGTAAAATATCTGTATTATATAAAATATGAACTAAATATCCATCAAATCAGGAATGGATGAATAATTTATCACAGATTCATATAATAGAACATTATGTATTAAAGAGAGTAAACTAGAGTTGCAGTGGTTAATGTGAAAAATCTCAGAAAATAGTATTAACTGAAGAATATATGCATATGATACCATTTCTATTAGAATTTAAAGCATTAATCCAATACCATATAGGACTTTTATGGACTGAACCTTTGTGTCCCTCTCAAATTTGTGTATTGAAATCTTAATCCCTCAAGGTGCTGGTTTTAGGAGAAGAGGACTTTGTTGTGTAATTAGGTCATGAGGATGGAGCTCTTATGAATGGGATTAGTGCCCTATTAATAAGAGGCTCCAGGAGCTCTCTCATATGAAGATACAAAGAGAAGATGAGCACATGCAGCCCCAAAGAAGGCCCTCACCAAACCTGACCACAGAAAGAGGACTGATTTCAGATTCCCAGCTACTAGAACTGTGAGGGAGAAATTTCCATTGTTTTAAAGCCGTTCAGTCTATGGTACTCTGTTATAGCATCATGAACTAAGACAAATAATAAATGTACACAGTGAGTATATAAAAACCCATGTTTATTGATATACAATACATTCAAGATGGTAGAGACGGAGAGAAAAGGCTAGACGTGAGATCAAGGGAGAGTATCTAAAGGAAGAAAATGGCAAAGGTAGCTGAACTACAGTCCCACAATTACCTGCAGGCAGAGAATACAAGTGATGCCTGGACCCACTCACTTTGTTTGCCCTGCCAGGGGTCACAGTGCTCACAGTCTCAGTTCAGTGTCAGAAAGTGGCCATTCTCTATAACTTAACAAGTTTTCAGTTATTTAGACAAGAAATTCCCAATTCTCTTCTTAAGAAATGAAAATCTTCTTGTAATATTATAATTCTGAAAAAAAGATAATTAAAAAATATTTAATATTAAAATGTCAGGATGCAGTGGTACTCATGTATAATGCCAGTGACTTGGGAGGCAGTGGCTGGAGGATTGCAAGTCGGAGACCAGAGACAGTCTGCATAACTTAGCAAGACCCTAACTCAAGATAATTTATTTAAAAAAAAAAAAAAGGAGCAGTGGGTGTAACTCACTTCTAGAGTGCTTACAGGGTATGCACAAACCCTTGGGTTCAGTGTCGAAGTATCACACACACTCACACACACACACACACACACACACGCACAAAGTAAAATGTTGGATTTGGCACCTCAGAATTTTTGACTGTTGGATGTTTGTCATGTTTTATTTTTCTATATGTTTAAAGCATTTAATGGAGAAGGACGTGTCAGCCCACTCCCAAAACAATCAGACATTGAAAACTCTATGGATGGCAGAGAACCACTGACATAGGTGTCAGGCATGGCACAGTGTGGGATAGTGATTATTCTGTTGTACATAGGGTCGCTATGAGTTGGATGTGACTAGACCTCACCTAACAACAACAAAGTATTTCATAGTTTTAAAAAGTGATTACTGAAGGTAGACATAAGAGAAAAGAATTAAACATTCTAACAATCCAAAAGGAGAAAAGGGGCTTTCATTAGGCTACCACTCAGGAATAACCCTTTCTACATTTTGGTATATATTCTCCAGTGATAGGTGGAGGAAAATGAGAGCATACTTTTTGTTACCATTTTTAAAAATTGTATTGTAAATATACTTCCACAATATTACTTATCTTCACATCTTTACTGAATGACATTTCATTGGATGTCTGTAACAAGTTTTATTTTTAATAAATCCTCCCTTCCCAGAAATGGGGGCTCTTTTAATTTTCATAATTTAAAATATTTTAATAAATGACTTAGACATGTATTTTCTCCATAATCATATTATTTTCTTGAAATGTACTCTATAAGTAAAATTTGTGCATCAAAATTATACATAGTTTTTTAGGATTAAGGCATATTTTAAACAAAAATTGTGTTTAAACTAAATTTCAAATAATATAATTAGAAAAGATTATATGAAGGTGTATCAACAAAATATGAGAGAGTGCATGCTCTCAGTGTACCATTCATTATATCTAAATATCTTTGATAGTTACATAAAATGTCATTTGATTCTTTGCACTTTTAGAAAGTTCTCTTTCATTCCTTTCCCATAAACCTCAACTAAACCTTTATCTTTTTCTTGTAGTCCTTGAAGGGTTTTATATTATGTAAGAATTGTCTCACATGTTGCGATTATTTCCTACAGGTGTGGTTTGCCTTTCAATTTAGTTTAGGGTGTTTTCATTGTCTTGGATTTTGCAAAGTTCAGTCCATCAATATTTCTCTTTGTGTTTTTTGCATATATTATATATAT
>VMDO01032226.1:0-19220 GCA_007922755.1 Pedetes capensis | reverse complement strand
GGGGGAAACATAGAGGAGGGTAAGGGGTAACCTATATGAATAATGCTTATCAAATTGCATATATGAAAATTGTCACAACGAAAAGCATGTCAAAATGAATCACATTATGATATACATTAAAAATTTTCTAATAAAAAAAAGATCTAATAACTAGTATATACAATGTGCCACTGAACACACTGAAAAGGGACATATAATGTATGAGTTACAGCCCCATGTTCAAAGTGTTAAAAAGTGTTCATGAAAATAAATGCTATATATAACAAGTAATAAATGCTCTGAAAGATTTTGTTGGCTAGGGAATTTTAAGGAACCCATTACAGAAAACATGGGATTTGAATTGGCCTTTGGAAGATAGATCATTAGAAGGTTAAAAAAAAGAGAGAGAAAGAAAGAAAGAAAGAAGGAAAGAAATTGCTCTTTTCAGCACACAAAAAAATAAAAAGTGAAAGAAAGAACGCAAGCAAGAAAGAAAGAAAAAGGAAAGAAAGAAGAAAAAAAGAAAGGAAAGGAAAAGAAGAAGAAGGGAAGAGGGAAGAAGAAGAGAAGGAAAGAAGAAAGGAAAGATAGGGATGCTAGGCAGGGAGAAATAGAATAATAGGGCCCTCTGCAGCCATCTGCTTCTTAGGCACTTTTTGACCCATGAATATCAGTGTGAGCTTTCTCTGAGACAAAGTGGTCAGTACTCCCTTGGTAGGTAATACTCTTCTTACAAATGGCCTAATCTTACAGCAGCATCTTTGCAAGTGACCTGGTCTGTAACCAGAACTCACTTTTCATATGAAGACAACAGGTACCTCCATATCTGGGCTAGGAAGGGGGATTCTCATTTGAAGGAGGACTCTTCCTACAATAAAGACGAAAATCTGTTCTATAACCTAAGAAGGCCAACATAAGCCAAACGGTGAAAGAAATTACACACCTGAAGGCAAGATCAAAAGGATGGGAGGAATATCTGTCCACTTGATGAGATAGGGCCTTGAAAACCCCAAAAGTTCCATCCTTAATGCAGAGTCCACAGACTACTGTTACCAGCAATTCTCAGCAATGACTACAGTTCTCAGCAGTGTCCAGAAATCCACGATGTCCACAGTTTGCAATGTCCACAGCTCTTAGTAATGTCCACAGTTCTCTACAGTGCTCATTGCAGTCACCTGCTGATGGCTGCAGCTGTCTGCAGTTCCACACAGATATTCTAAGCCACCTTCAGCCTCCTTGCTGGACCTGTACACTTTTTGACCTCTGACTCAGAAGCGTAAAGGCAACTGTTCCACACATCTTCACTGCTGGATCTGCTGATTTCTGATTTCTATCTCAGAAAGCACAACTTTTTCCTTCTCTTTGTCTTTCCATCTCCCCTTCTCCCATGCCAGTCTATTTCACCAGCCTGCTAGCCCTAGCACTTAGGAGCACTCTGTTCTTACTCTAAATAAATGTCCTCAAAGTTCCTTTTGGGTCCATTTATAAATTCTTTTAGTAATAAGACCAAGGACTTAAAGAAGCACCCTGATGCCCAGAGACAAAAAGAAAGGAGGGAGGGAAAAAAAGAGAAAGGAAAGACACAGAGAGGAAGGGAGGGAGGCAGAAAGATGGAAAGAAATAATAGAGACAGGATCCAAAAGAAAGAAAAGCCAGTTATTCATGCACTTAACACACCCATTCAGCAGAGGAGGAGATACAATGAAAGGAAGTGTCAGGAGCTAAGCACGAAGCTATATGATGGGGATCAAGTATATGGGGCCTTGAATGTTCTGGAAGATTATTTAACAGACGTAGCAATTATTCATAGAAGAGTAAGGAAAGATAAAAAGAGCTTTCAAAAACATGTTAAGGGAATTACTTCAAGAATATCCAAATGATTTAGTTTACCAGAGAGAAAAGGACCAAAGCTTGTCACTTCTGGTGAGGGCTGCAGGTCAGCTCCTATTGCCTTAAACAGAAGAGTTCCCCTTTCTCAGGATCTCTACTCAGGTAAAAGTCAGGTCCTTGGCTTGATCACAAACAAGAATTTTAGGATGAGTCAGTAAGAGGGTGACGTAGTTTGCAATTTATCAGATAAAGGGTAAGAGATGGTACAGGCCTCAGAGCAAGCACAGGCTTCCAGAGCAAGAGGCACTCTTGGGTGCTTTTACAATGGATGTACAAATGATTTTGTGTCTTTTTCTAACTAGGTTTAAGAATAAAACAAGTCATCAAAATTATGTAGCATTAAAAATTTACTACAAAAGCAACATAAGCTAGTTTACCTATTTCTCTTATCCTGAAGAATTTCCTTGTGTAAGTTAAATTGAAAGGTGACTTTACGGGGTGCAGTGTTTAGGCTTGGGGATGGCAGAAGAATGCTAGTAATGTTAAACTCAATAGTCATAAACATTCAGGGCCCAAGTAAGCATGGTCTATTTGTTATTTCCAACACTCTTGTTTGAGAGCTTAGGAAGACAAGAAGAGTCTCCACATAGGCCATCTTTACTGATCACGGTAGTTACTTGAATGCTGTTCACTCTCAGTCAATGGGGCTTGTGAGTTGATTCCTTTAGTTAAAGCTGTTTTGTTGTTGTTGTTTTGTTTTGTTTTGTCTTGTTTTTTGTCAGCAGGAGATGCCATCAGATTTTAGAGTGAGGGGCTTCTCTCACTTTCCCTCTCTTCTAGTTTTTCTGTTTTTTATCCTGCCCAGGTCTGTTAACTTTATAGTCTATAATCTGGTTTGGTGAGATTCTTAGGGAAACACTGTTTTTTGTTTTTGTTTTTTTTTTTCTTTTATTTTTTGTTTGCTTGTTTTTATATGCTGGCAGTTCTCATATCAGCCTTCTTTTTCTGAATGTGCTGGAATTCTCAGCTGATAAGACTCAGATCAGATCCTGGGTGGAAAGCCCTTTCCTTCTCATGCCCCCCCAAATTTCCTGTCTTTCTACCCTGCCTCAAGCTCATTCCATTCTCAGTCTACAATCAGAATTCACCTGCCTTTCTGCCCAGTTACTGTCTTGTGTTACTTATTAACATGTCTATTTTCTCTTAACAATTTTCTCTCTAGGTGAAAGCTTTGAAGTACAAGGTGAGATTCTTTTTCCTTGTTTTATCCAATAAAAAGTAGGTTCCTAATCAACATAAAATCATAGAATTCTACTTGTAGATATAAACTGAACCAGAAAGAGAGGTAGAGTGGAAATTGAAAGACATTAAACTTCTGGGGTCCTGACTTAGAAATGGCTGGACTAGTAAGTCCACTTGGAAGATAGCTTCAAGGCCCAATAAGGTTCTCTTTGTGGTCTAGGCAAACCTAGATGAATATGCTCCATTGTAAGTGCAAATCTTTTTGGAGTTGATCCTCAACAGCATTCCATACATGATGGAACTCACTGTACTGAAAATGACTGCACCTAGATTTCTATGAGTGATTTGTTGTGAGTGGTCTAGAGATTGTAAAGGAGGCAGGGATGCTTAGTTCATCCAGGGCACAGGGAAGAACTCCCAGAAAGAGGCTACAGCCCTTAGGGAGGAACCATAAAGACTGAGAACTTAATAGACAAACTCAAAGAAATGCTTTTGTGATGCAAGGATGTCTCATAACATGGGTTTATGTGCTGTAGGTCTTGGTTGAGGAAAAGGAAGCACAGGTATATTGAGATCAGAGTCACATTGCCTTCCCACTAATGCTGAGTGCATGTGAAGCACTTCTGAGGAGTAAGCAGAGTAACTTCTGGTGCCTGAGGGGGTAGAGAAGAGGAACAGAAGGAGGAGAGAGGAAGAAAGAAGTGAAGAAAGACAGGTCTAATCTCTGAGGCTCTGTAAGTCAGGTGCTCTCTCTCTAAGGTCCTGTTCTAACAGAATGAGATACACTTCACACCATTCTCCCACCTGCTGTTTTGCCCACAAGGACTTTTTCTCTCATTTCATCCAAACTACATCTCAAAGCCTTGCCAGAAGAAATAGGAGAGCCCAATAATCCTGCCCTGCAGGATCTGGAGCTCTGACAGTGGCTCCTCTTCTGGCCTTGTTCTGATTTCCACCTTAACTAGGTCCTTAGCCCTTGTCCCACACCCCAACCCTGCTAGACTTTGTCCTATGTCTGATTTGAAGGCCTTTGAGAACTGCTCCTACAATCAAATATACCTGGTAGTTGCTCATCTTTCCTTACTTACGACAAATATTTCCTAGATACAGTATGCTTTTCAGGCTTTGGGAATACAGAAGAAGGCAAGGCACAATCTCTATCAGTGGGGAGCTCATCAGTACCTTTTAATGAGCTGTGCACATCAGCAATGATTCTGAGATAGAAGTATTTAGAGTTGAGGGGCTGTAGTTAAATGAGAGTGTCCCACTTTAAGACAGCTATATCATGATAATATCAATTTTCATGATAGATAAAGGGAAATGTTTCACTCTGGGAAAGGCTTTCCCTGGGAGTCCCTTGATAGTTATACACACAGCTCTCCTTTTTGCATTTAAGACAGCAGAGTTCTTGAATGTTTTACTCTCCACCCTATGCTCAGCCTATGGAGTAAGATGAGGTCTACCCACACATTTCTCTGCACAGTTCATGAAAGGATGTACACAGTACCGTAGGGGAGAATAGCACAAACAAGGAGTGAAAATCTGATCCACAGAACAAAAATGAGTTGGGCTTTATTTTCCTATTTTTTGTTCCCCTGAAATACAAAGTCTATTCTAATGGCATGTAGATTATTTCTTTCACAAACATTAATGAGCATTTTCTTTGTGTCACAGACAACATCAGGTTCTAGGAATGCAGAAGTGACAAAGACAAGGTCCCTCTCATCCAGGAACAGTTTAATAGAGGAGATAAGATATATATCTAGGTCACCATGACCCAGAGCAGCCATAGAAGCTGTGGGAGATATCTGTTGAGTCCAAAGGATGTAGGACTCTGAGGTAGCCAGAGAATCAGGCAAGTATCATGGGGAGCATGGTACGGAGCTGGATGTTGAAATCATGGGGTGACAAGAAGGGTCTTTCTCAGACCCCAGGTGGCATTGAAACCAATCTTGCCTCTCCAATCCTAAATTGAACTCAATAGCAGTTATATCCCTAGGGACATCACAAGGTTTGGTTAATGTATTCAGTTCCACTCAGGCTTATTTGAATGAAGGTCATTTGTTCACAAGGAAATCCCTTTGAACCACATCCAAGCTGTGTGTGGCTAAGGAATCCTGCCCTGGGAATTATGAAATATCCAGATACATCATCTGGTCCATGGATATCCTCCAATAACAGGCAGCCTAGAGGCTTTGACTGGAGGATGTATAAAAAAGGCCTCTCCCTTCCTGGCACCAAAAGGCCTCCAGACTCCTCCTGGGATAGCATATCTACTTGTCTTCCTCTAGGGTAAGGCTACTTCTGGGTGGAGAAACATGGATGTCCCTCATTCAGGTGCCACTTAGGTGATCTTGATCTCTTCTACTGTCTCTTCAAGGGAGTTGATTAGCCAGGTGGGAGAAGTTTGGGGCAGGAAGAAGGGAAGGAAAATAGAATCTCCCCACAAAAGACCCCCAAATGATCTAACAGAGAGAAAACTGTAGAGCTCAGAGGGTTAGAGAAGCAGAGGAGAGACACACAGTCTTAGGGATCTCAGGGCAGAAAGAGCAGAGACTTTGTCCATTATGGTCAACCATAGTGGACATTGGCTTGGGGAAATGGACAGTCAGCTCAAATGGATTGTGGTTTGTTATAAAGAGTAAAAGTAAGTTATTAGCTTAATGCTTGGTAAAGGAACTCCCTGGGAATTCCCACCAGAATTTTCTTCCCAAATGCTTAGCCCTTTCAAATCCGTTGTTCTCCCTTCTGGGATGGACTTCAGTGGGTTGTTAATGCTAGGCTCCATGGTTGACTGCCTCAGCCATGGAGCTCAGAAAACAGATGGAGAAGACAGATGGACACCAAAGCTGCTTAGGTACCTGGTGTAACCACAGATTCTTTTTTCTTCCAGATTCTATGCGTTAGCTGAGCAATGTCACAGCAGAAGCAACAATCTTGGGAACCTCCAAATGCTCCCAAATATTCCCCTCCCCAGTGCCCAGAACCCTGCCAGGCTCCCTGCTCTGCTCCTTGTGGGGCATCCTGTCCAGGAGTCTGTTGTAGCTATTCCCAAAGGCCTGGGGCTCAGCGTGCACCCAGCCCCAGGAAGGCCCGCCACCGACAGCCCCGCTGCCTCAGTGGTGGCACAACCTATCACTGCAAAGAGGAGGAGTGTTAAGGGACAAGACGCAGAGGAGGAGACACAGGTACAGCTGCTCTGTCCCCACCCAACCTGTGTAATAATTCCACTAGGAAGCCCAGGCCCTCCACCTCTCATTTGGTCCAAGATACACTTCCTGCTTCTCTCTCTCATCCACCCCTTCAACAGTAAAGCTGTGGGTCTGGAGTGTGGCTGTGACTTTTCTGAGTCCTTGATGCTTGCTGAGAGGGGCTGAGTCCCCTCAGGTGGTTCCTGTTCCTCTTTTCCTCCGAAGTCAGCCAATGCCCTCTCAGAAACAAGTGCTTAGAAATTTGTATCCTACCTCTGGGCAGACTCACCGCCTCCAACCCATGCCACTGCAGGATTCTATCACCAAAGCTGCAATACAATAAACTTATGCTAAGTACCTGCTGTGTCCTGGCCTCTGTGTGTACAGGTATAAGGGAGAGATTTGATCCTGCTCTAGAAAATCTGATAAGCCAGTGGAAGAAGCAAGGCCCACACTAGTTTGAAGCTTGTGAATTAATAAATACAGTTTTAAGCAGATTTAATTGCTTATTTTCATCTTTCATTTTGTGTCTTAAAGAACTTAAAAGAGGGGGGGAAAAAAAGAAAATATAAAAGGTCAAGGGGAGCAATGAGATGGTATGGATCAAAAGTGGTTTCTGGGTCTTGGAGAGAGAAATCAGAAACAGGAACAGCTGCCCACAGCAGGTGAGGAGACCAGGCCTCCAGGAGCAGGAAGAATTTAAGCAGGGTCTTTAAAGATAGGTAGATTTTGTTTGATACTGGGGTTGTGAGGAGGAAGCACGGTCCAGGTGGAAGATCCAAAATAAACCAACATATCGCAAGTGCAGTACTTGTCAGTGGGGTGAACTTCAATTTGGCTGGAGCTCCAGGTGTGAGATGAAAAACACTGGACAAATCATAACCTCAATTCCCCATGACCCTTCGAACCAGCTGAGTTTACTGAGATTAAGGTACAAAATCCCAGTTATCAAAGAATTGTTCCTCTGGGAAAATTCTGGGCCCAAGCCTAGGGTTTGTGACCTGAGTTGAGGGGAGCCTGATATAAATTACAGGGTTATGGAGGGGGCCCAAGGTTCAGCTATGCTGCCTATTTATATTAGTTTCATGTAAAGATTTTTCACTGATAAACATATTCTGGGGTGCACTTAAAAATAAGCAAATATATTTTACCAAGAATCTAAGAGTTTATTGACATTCTCAGAAAAGAAGTTCCACCTAATATTGGCAATATCTAGGATGCTCATTTCCAGTGCTTAGCCATCGTACTGATGCTGGGACCTGATTTTACATCTGTTATGGCATACAACTATATGTAGATATGTCCCATAATTACACATAATTGCAATCTTGTATGTATACTTTTTCTCATTAAACAAATGATACATACTTGTATAAAGCTTTGTGAATGCAGGAGCCTAGGAAGGTAGCTCAGTGGTAGAGCACTGGCTTAGTATTTATGAAGCCCTTGGTCTGATCCACAGCATCATTTAAAATAAATTATTAATGTAGGTAAGTATATGAAGATAATTAAGACCAAACTAAAGTCTTATCACATAAAAAATTATGAAATAATATCTTAGATATTTTTGCAAAAAATCATGAAATAATATCTTAGATATTTTTGCAAACTTTAAAAATATCACAAAATGGAATCATTTTGGAATATTTTATAATGTACTTACATTTTTTAATTAAAGCAGCAAAACTTAATGGTGAGAGAGTAACTGTCAGTGCTTTTCCATGCTAATAAATATTGATCAACCCTATTATACATGGCATTAACTGACCATGATTTGCATAACTTGTTCCCTAATATCATGCATTTATTTTAGTTCCACTCTCCTGCTGTCAACAAAGTAAGATAAACATTCTCACTGGTGATTACTCTATTTTCTTAGGATAAATTTTTAGAATTAGGATTCCAGACTTGTCAAAAACAATTTTTTAGATTGAATTTTGGGAGAAATTAAAATTACTACATTAAAAAAATCATTTTTAAGGAGAAGATTTCTTTAGTTCGAGAGTAAGTCTACGTTAAAGGATTACCCCAGCTCACAGTGGAAAAAGTCCACTCTGTGAGAAGAAATAGTTTATGGGAGATTTGACAAGTATCTACCTATTTTACCATCATAAAAATCTATATTTAAAAAAAGTTAGATGCCTTCTCTTTTTGAAGGAAAAAGAGTACTTCATTCTGTAAAAAGCAATGTCTTATGAGTATTGATATAGCATTGTTTGAACACCTCTACTTAAAAGGTTTTTCAATGGTGATTTTTTTTTTTTTTTTTGTGGTGACCAGGATTTAGGATATAACCCAGGCCTCATGCATGCCAAGCAATGTTAAGTAAACATTCTACCCACTGCCCTTTTTGTTTTGTTTTATTTTTGTTTTGCTTTTGCCTTCTGTTTGTTTTTGAGACACTCGTTAAGTTGTACAGGTTGCCTCTGGTTTTGAACTCATGATCCTCCTGCCTCACCTCCTGAGTTGCTTGGATTACAGACATGAGCCATAACACCCAGCTTAAATATTGATTTTGAATTGTCAGTGTTTTTTATGAAAGCTTTCTTGGAAGAATCCCCAAAATACAAATTATCAATGTGTGGTTCATTATGTTATGTGCAATGTATAAAAATATCTTTTCTCTGCATTGTATTTTGGCTCTTTATTGAAGACAGACATTCATCGAACAATAAATGCCTTAAGTTTGATAGAAAGTATTTTTCCCCCTGTGGTGCTGGGGCTCAAACATAGGGCTTTGCCCATGCTAAGCAACCACTCCCCCAAATGTCTGTCAGCTTGTCATGTTACGGGGCTTGTGTGTTGCTGTGATGCTGAAAGCTATGCCACCAGTATTTCAAATAGCAGCGGGGCCACCCATGGTAGACAGGTTTCAGCTGAAATTCCAGAATAATATAGAATAGGGAGAAAGACCTGGCAGCCCACTCCCAAAACAATTAGCCATTGAAAACCCTATGAATAGCAGAGAAGCACTGTCAAATATAGTGCTTGAAAATGAGACCCCAGGATGGAAGACATTCAAGAAATGACTGGGGAAGAGTTGCCTCCTCAAAGTAGAGTTGACTTTAATGACAGTACTGGAGTAAAACTCGTGGCATCTCCTTTTGCTGATGTGGCACCACTCAAAATGAGAGGAAATATAGTGGCTGAAAAAGTGGGCTCGAACAAAAATGATCATGTGCATAGCACAATATCAGGTAGTGTTTTGTTCTGCTGAAAGCAGGGTCACTATGAGTTGGATCCTACTTTATGGCACCTAACAACAATAAGGTAAGCACTCTACCACTATGCTACATCCCCACCCTAGAAACTATTACTCTTTAACTATTTTTCTTTTCTTTAATATTTTGGCCTATTAAGCTTTCTCTAGTCAGTTTATGGATTCCTTATGCTAGTTGTTCAACTTATATATTATTATATAGTTATACTGCTTTGACTGCATCAAATCCCACTCAAAATTACTACAGTGAAAGTAAAGTGGTGATTTGATTATCATTTTTCTTCATAAAGGTGTTTGTCATCTTCATATATCTAAAACATGTATGTTGTTATTGTTGTTAGGTGCTGTCAAGTTATGTCTGACTAATGGAGAACCTTACAGGGTTTTCAATGGCTGATTGTTTCAGGATTGCCTTGGAAGTGGATTGCCACATCCTTCTCCCAGTTTTGCCATTCTGAGAATCGAACCTGGGATCTTAGAGACTTAGATGGCAATGTGTCTTTTTTTATAACAATTTTAGCTCAGTAGGCAGAGTGGCACTCTACCTACTGAGCTAAATCCTGTACACATCAGAAATATCAATATTATGAATGTTTTGTTGTTGTTGTTGTTGTTAGGTGCCATGGAGTCATTGTGTTATGCATAGCATTCCTACATACAACAGATGAAACACTATTGTTGTGCTTCTCTGTTTTTCATAGGGTTCGATGGCTGATTGTTTTTTGGGAGTGAGTTGCTGGGTCTCTCTCCCAAGGAATGTTTTTTAGTATGGCTTTAGTATGCCATCATGTAAATGTTTATATATAGTTTGTACCTTTGTTTTATACTAATAAGTAATAAAAAATCATTTCTTTAATGTTTCATACAAAATGTCCTGTATGAAAAGAATCTAGATAGATAGGCAGATGATAGACAGATAGATAGAGTTGAACTGCTCTCACCATAAAAGAATGTTAATTATGTGAAGTATGTGAGGTAATGCATGTTAATTATCTTGATTTAGCCATTGCACAATGTATAAGTTTTAAAGCAATATACTATACACAATATATATATACAATGTTTATTTGTTAATTAAGATAAATAAATATTTTAAAATATCATATACAAAATTTTAACAGTTCACAGAAACAACAAAACTAGGTGACACCATTTATTATTTTCTTTGAATATATCTAACTTTATGCTTTTAACAAAGGTTAAAAACATATATTTCAATATTTCCTAATTCAAGATTTTTTGTTTTGATATGGAAACATTATATATTTGATATTTAATGTGGTCTTTTATTGATTTTTTTAGAAAATTTTAAATTGTGTATTGTTCAGATTACATAAAGAACATGTAAGTTTAAGGAAAAGTTGCTAAGTGTTTAAGAGAGCTCTTCAAAGGGTTTTGAAAGACCCATAGTTGAATGTTCTTACCAGTGAATGTTTATGTAAGAAAATTGTTATAGAAAAAGACATATTGCCATTAATGCCCCTCAAAATAGTCCCTTGACTTTGGATACCCTAATCCCATCATTTTTGCCATTTTCTGAAGCAGTTCTGCAAGAAATTTTTACTGTAATAACTTTTTTTTAAAATTTAAACACTCACCATATCTTTTGATCACCTCTTGTTTAGTACTGGCTTTCCTAGGTCAAGATAACACTACTTTTCCAACTGGAAACAGATTTTGAGGTGAAGGGTGATGGGAAAGGGATTCATCTTCTTTACCTTTCTCTTACAACATGTAAATTGCAGAACAAAAGATCCTGTGGAGCTGGGTCATCACCTTTCGGCATGGTAGAGAGAATAACAGTGAAGGCCATGAGCATGGGGTTGTGATGAACCAGCGACACTATCAGTGCAGCAGCATCTAAGCATGAGAGGCAATGGAGCCAGAGATCTGCTCTGCTCACTGGGGTGGGAGGAGCCCATTTTTAACATCAGCAGAAAGCAGTGAGGTTACACAGGAGTAAAAAGTTCTGTCATCGTAGGCTCCTCTCTCGAAAAATTTAGAAATATATTCTTGGGCTCTTTGGAGGAAAAAGGCAGGATGAAGTCTCCTCATCACTTCCTGTCTTAGGACTAAGAGGCATCATTCAATCGCAACATTTGTAAATAAATGCTCCTAAAAGGATGTTTTAGCTATTGCCCCACTCACTGAGGTCAACCTGAGGCCAGAGCGGAGCCCAAGATCCAAACAGGGGATGATTGCTCTTGTTAGAGAGAAGGGACAACACCATCATCAGAGATGATAAATCAGTCAGTCACCTAGGTCCTCATGTGATGTAGAGCAGCCTCAAGCACAGGGTTTTCATAATTACCCCAGAGATCAAGATTAAAAGCAGCAATACTCATTTGACCAGGGAAGAGATTGAGACCTAGAAGAGGCAAGTGGCCCATAACTGGTCAGTGTCAGGTCTAGGCCTGTGCTCCAAGAATGGTTTGCTACTTTTTTTCCAAGGGAGTTTCATGCAGTTGGAGGTGGAGAAAAGGAGAGTCATAGTCCTGTGCCAGAGAGTCCTTAATCCTCAGGAGTGGGACTCAGCAGCTGGAAAACTACTAGGACTGTAAAAACAATAATGCTTGTAGAACATCCACTGACTTCTGGGCACTGTTGTGGATTTATTAGCTCACGCTATTTCTTTTAACCACCATGTCATATACGGTGGGCCTGTCTCTAACTCAGGCTACCCAGACAGGGTGGAGTAAATGCTTTTTCAGGTCACACTTCACAAAAGTGATTGGAACGTGTTATGTCGAATAAGTCTTATCCCTTTCTTCTACCCACTAATTGAGACCTGTGGAACCAGAACATTGAATATGGGTTTTGTGCCCAGGAAAATTGACAGCAGCATTGATCCCTCAATGACCCTGGTCCAACTCTCATTGCCCTTGGGGCAGCCATGAATCCTCTCCCATCGTGACTGGCCACAGTGAGACCCACATGTGCCCTCTTGTCTCTAGGCCCACAGGAGGACTGTTCAAAGGCTGACAAAAGGATAATCTTTGTTTTCCACTCCTTCATCCCTTAGGGATTAGCTTGATAAGAATCTCCTGCATGCCAGTGCTGGCCTGGCTGGTACCTCACCCTTACATGAAGGGGCACACCCAAGCCAGGTAGCAATCCAGAACATTCCTGATTCCTCAGGTAGGAGGATGGTGAGGTAATGCATGGGCAGATCAGAATGGAGTGCATGAATACATCAGCTGTGCCCGGACAGGCCTTGGCCAAGCAAAAACCTTCTACTTGTCTTCCCTTTCTCTATCAGGTCATTAATAAAGGGCTCTCCCCAAGTCCAGCTCTGATCCTCAGATAGAACATGCAGGCTGGCCATTCACCACAGACATCAGCCTCTAAGTATCCATATCAATGCTTTAAGGCCACTTGACCCTAATAATTATTCTAAAACATACATTTGATCATAACTTTCCCTTGTTTAAAATGGTCAGGGATGCCAGTTGTCTTTGGTCATTTCTTTTTAAGCAGTGTGATCCTATTCTCAAATTAAATCATGCATCTAACCTCCAATATATAAGGCAGGTAAAAGTGCAATTATTTCAATTACAGTTGTTGTTAGGTGCCATCGAGTAGGTGTCCAACTCATAGTAACCCTATGTACAACAGTGGAAACACTATTGTTGTGCTTCTCTGCTATTCATAGGGTTTTCAATGGCTGGTTGTTTTGGGGGAGTGGATTGCTGGGTCCTTCTGCCAAACCTACAGCACCTGGTGTTCCCAGGCAGTCTCTCATCCAAGTACTAACCAGGTCCGATCCTGCCTAGCTTCTGAGATCTGACGGGATTGGACGCCACAGTGGTAATTGCAGGCAATTACAGTATGATGTGCAAAACCTAGATTGTTATCTTCTAGGGCTCTCTCTATCAGGCAGCCCAAATAGTTAAGGATTCAGAATTAATGGTATTTTAAAATAGAACTCAAATTTCTGGAGCCCTCATATAAACGAGGTGATGTAAGGATAGGATGGAAATTAAAATTTATTCTCAACTTCCTATCTGTCAAATGTTATTTGCATTATCTGAGTACAATAGCTCTGTGTTTTTTACTATTAATCTCACTTTACAGATTAATAAAAAATAAGACTCAAAGACATTAAATAACACACCCATGGCTCACGTAACAATGCTCTGATTACAATACCTATAGTTTTCCAGCTCCTGTGCCATGTAAAGACAAAAAGCCAATGCAAGAGTGAAAGCATGGAGGGAGGGCTGGGAGTGCTCAAAGACAGTGACTCGCATGTCTGGAGGTGGGACTCTCAGAAGTGGGGATGGTTAAGCGTCTTTGGCAACAGGGTTCAAAGGAATAAAATTTGAAAGCCTGAATCTATAGGTTAAAATCACAACCCAGGAAGTAAATCTCCTTGTGTTTGGATGCCCTCACTCTTTTCTGTCCAGCCACCATCTAATCTCTTGTTCTTGTGCTCCCATCATTATGATCACTCTGTTTCCAGAATAGACCAAGCTCATCCCCATCTCTATGCCTATACATGTGTTCTTCTTCCCTCAAACTAGAATGCCAGTTCCTCCTCACCCACTGTTCTTCCTAAGATCACCTCTTCCAAAAGTAATGCCACTAGACAGATGGAAACATAGTCTCTGGACACACCCAGCCCTCCCTGTCTGATGCTTTCATTTCTTTATGTCTTTACTTCATAAGCTTCACATCTTTACATACTACAGAAGCTGGAAGAACATGGATCTCAGAATCAGGGCACTGGAATTTGAATCATAGATATGTTATTTGAAGTTTATCAGCTTCAGATATGTTTTATCCACATAAAATAATTAACATAAGAAACTCATAGAGCTATTATGTAATATTGTTTATAACACAAATGACAGTTTTTTATCAATGAGTGGTTGAGAATAAATTTTAATTCTCTTATTTTCCCTCATATCATCCCATCTGTACCTTTCACAAAGGACAAGAAAATATCTTAATCTTGTTTGAATTCACAAAACCCTGCACATCACATGCACATAAACAAATTAATATCCTTAAAGTGATGTTTGTGAAGTTACTACATGAACTTTTTTGTTTGGATAAATAATTCTTTCATTACTGAATCAATAATAGGATAAGGATTTCCATCCTCTTCAGAGCACTCATAATGGATCAGTGGGATTCACTGCAGGGAAAGGGCATAATTTTTCCCATATCTACAAATACAGGCTTCAAAAGCTCACACACAAGGTATGGAGGGGCGCAATCATGCGAGAATCACGTAGATGATACTGTGTGTTAGCACGAAATGAAGCAAGATATTGAGTAATCAATTTCCTCTAATTAATGGGATGAACTGAGCAGGTTACAATATATGGAGTTCCTCTCTCACAATATGATTTACTTTCAAATATTTTACCCCCTCACCTACTCATATAATGCCCATCACTTCTCTCCCTGTCACTAACTTCACTGCCACTCTCATCTCCTGGTCAAATATGCTCTGGGAGAAAATCAAATCAGGAAAGTTTGAGTATCAGTTCCCTGGAGATCTAATACTCACAAATAAAAATAGAGTTGAAGACATGTTTAACATTACCTGCTCCAGACTCCTCTGAAACCAAGAAGGAGTGGCAGAATCAAGACCAGAGTCAAGGTCTTTGCAAAGTTCCATTGCAAAGCTCTTGCTGCTGACCAGCATCAATGACTCCACCCTGGGAGCAGCTTCCCCCGCTTGTCCCAAATGCCTGTCGCTGACCTGGCCTCCTGAGGAACTCTCTCCAAAAGAGTGAAAAGAGGGGAGACCTTTTCTTCTACCACAAGCCACTCATTAATCCATTGAACAAATACTTTTTGAGCACCTATAATATGTCAGATATTGTATAGGCACTGGGGATAAAGAATAAACTGGTAACTGTTAAGATTTAATTCTGTCCAGGATGTCAAATATTGAAAAATAAATACAAGTATGGTGTTACAAAAATACAGAATACCATGGAAGCATTTATAGGAGAAATAACACAGTCAGGGTTCAAGATACAAGGATCCAGAGCAAAAGACTAGGGACAGGCATTGGAAAAGACAAGGGACTGTTCCTCCCATGTAACATGGGAAGTCATAAAGGATGGTTGTGGGAGTAAATGGGCTTAAAAACTTAGGGGTTGGAAGTTTCACTACAAAGATTTGCTCCATGCAGTAGAGGCTGCATCATCTATCTAGAGGCAGCGAAGGTTTAGAAGTTTCAAGAGAGGCAACAAAGCATGCTAGATGAGCATGATGAATTCAGGGAAGAACATGTGCAACAGTGGTTTAAGCCCAGACAAGATGAATGATCATAATTTAATGAAGATGTTAACCTGAAAAAAAAAATGCACTTTTATTCTTACAGCAAGTATGCGTAGTAGGAAGGATTCAGCCGGGGTTGAATTTTTGTCAGACAAGTGCATTCATAGGCCAAGGAGGCAACGAAGTTTATTATATTGGCAAAATTTTCGTGGCTGAAATGATGGGCTAAGGAGAGCAAACTAGGTGGGAAGTGGTACTAAGGAAGAAGACCACGGGTTGGCAGAGAGAAAGTAGATTCCAGTGGATGTAACCAAGTAAAGTGAAAAGAAGGGGCTATGAACACAAAAAAGTTCCTGGATTCATGGTCTTGGGAGTTAAGAGGGATAGCTTCTAGTGTAGCCTCTGCACACTTTTGACCTTCTTCTCTGTTGTCTCTGGCTGTCAGTTTCCTGGCCTATGTGTGGAGTGGAAGCAGGACCCCCAAACCCTTTCCAGTGGGGCCTTTCTGTTATGCCACATTGTTGGTCAATATTTTAGGCAGTTTGGTTGTTGTTGTTGAGTCAGTTTCTGACTCATAGCGACCCTGTGTACAATAGGTGAAACACTATTGTCAGTGCTTCTCTGGTGTTCATAGGATTTTCAATGGCAGCCTGATTTGGGGGAGTGAGTTGCCAGGTCCCTCTCCCAAGCCTACAGCACCTGGTGTTCCCAGGCAGTCTCCCATCCAAGTACTAACCAGGCTCGACCCTGCTTAGCTTCTGAGATCTCAGGAGATCTGAGGCCACAGGGCTACAGCTGCAGGAGATAGTTTGGTACCTGAATTAAGTATACTGAGCACTCAGTAATGGCCCAAGAGTGCTTTGCTTATTGGTTCCAAACTAGTCAATGAAACCTACAGAGACCCTTATCTATGCCCTGGGTTGGTCTAGCATTTGTAGCTTTAGAGTTGCTGCCCAGTCATGCTTTGGCTTCCTTCAGAAACTCTATTTCCAATCCCCATGCAGTGTCCCTGTAAATGATCTTGTAAATCATGATCTCTTCATCTTTAGGGAATACTATCTGTGTTTATGGAGGGAAGATAAGAGACTCATGAAGACCCAGTAGTGACCCAAAGTGACAAAGTGACAGAGTGACAAAGCACTGGAATGTGGGAAATTGTCATCACAACCACCTGATTGGCAGAGAATTTTCACATCACCTGGGGCTCATTCCTTCGAGTTGGGTGCAGCAGATGTATAAAAAGCCTTCTGCTCACAGGGTCTCCTCATTTCCAGCACCTGCCCAAGGTTAGGAGGACAAGGTGAGTGTTCTTACTGACTGATGGTAGTTTGGGAACAGCTGGGGTGGCCACATCTCTGCTGAATGGGACAAGCCACTCCAGGACAGAGTGAATGAGAACTAATTGGCAATTCAAGGAAAAGCAGGCTTATGGAAATCATGAAAGTGGTTCAAAAATTGCCGTTGCAGGAGGGGTAAATGTTAACCAGAGACTGGGGTGATGGGGAGCCATAGGAGAACTTGGAGGTAGTTTTTAGGAGAAGAGACAGCCACACAGTGCTGAAGAGTAGGACAAAGCAGAGTGCATGATGCAAGAAAGGAAACAAAAAGGGAGATGATGAGGTGAGGTAGTGTAATGCACTTGGAGTAAAAATGTGGTGAACCTATAAATTAGAGGATGTCATGAAAATGAACTTAATTTTGGGGGAACTACCTAGTGTCATGTGATGCTGCTTTTGAAGTCATGGGTCTTGGGAGAAACAGACCAGGCAGGAGAAGGTTTGCCAAATTTGAACACAGCCACTGCTAGATTGCTCCTCTGCCAGGAAAACAGGGCTGCTCTGGTGTAATGCTATAGCCTCTGAAGCAACTGAGTCAATTGCAGAATTTCAGTCTCTCTACAAAAATATCTATAAAAACAAGATATATGTTCATTGGACTTTGCTATTTTTTTTTTTTTTAGGGTAACTGAACTTTCTCCAAAATGTCTTACCAGCAAAACCAGCAGAAGTGCCACCTCCCTGCCAAAATGTATTATCAGCAAAACCAGCAGACGTGCCAGCTCCCTGCCAAGTGCCTCCACAGATGCCCACCCAAGTGGCCCCCTCAGACCCCTCAGGCTCCTGCTTTGTACCCCCGACCCCTTGCCCCTCCAGCTTCCTCTCACTGTCCTCCCACCTGCCGTGTTTCTGGATTTAGAGGCGGCTGCTCTCTAGTATGTCACGGGTTTCCAGAAGTCTACTTCCGCCAGCCCCAGCGCTCCAGCTGCTGTGAGAATGAGTCCTCTGGAAGTTCCAGCTGTTCTCTCAGCTTTAGGGGCTGCCGCTGACCCACAACCTTCGAGGAACCAAAGAATCACAGCAAAGAACCAGCTTTTAATTGACGTCCTTCTACCCTTCTTTTCCCCCTCTCCTCCTGAACGAGATTAGTAGGCTATGGACTCCTCTTCTTGATGAGAACTTTAGAGCTAGACTTTGGTCCATGGGCAAGGAAACTTGAATGCGAGATAAAAATTTGTTTTAAAAAGCCTTATCAGTGTGCAGAAATAAAGCTTATTTACCCATTACCATTCAGCTTCTTGGTGTTTATTAATTTCCCCAGCGGAGCCCATATTAACCTGGATTCTACATACAGACTTCCACAATAAACCAGTTGGATGGAAAACTCTTGCCCAGATACCCAGAGCCTGAGCTGGTTGAGAGAACTGTTAGAAGGAAAAATCCAGGGGTGGTAGTATGGGGTGACTTCCAAAATTCAAGTGACGCTGTTCCCCTGCTGCTGCGGCAGTCACCATCATTACTATGCTTTTCTCCTGCTCATCAAGGACATTTTGCTTCCCAGTGCTTTCTAACTGGGAGAATCCCGTGCTCAAGAAGGAAATGGAACAGGGGTACATGCAGTTCTCAGATCTTAGTTTTTAAGCCATGGAAAATATACTCCTTGAGCATATTCATTAGACTGAGTCCCCACTCTATATTTTCACGCAGGAGCCAGGATCAGAGACAATCCACACAGTGGCCAGTTAGCATATTACCTGGGAGGCTGTGGTATAGCTGTCCATTCTTTGTAGCTTCTTTTCCATTTATCTACAATAAGACAAATGTCATAGTTTTGAGGATATGTTCTCAAAGCACTATGATTTCCAACTGTGAAAATATAAGTAATATTTTCTTACAGATTTTTTTTTTCGGTACTAGAGGTTGAACCCAAGCCTTGCGCTTGCATGCTCTGCAAGTGCTGGACCACTGAGTTGCATCCTCAGCCCATTTTCTTACTTTTTGAGACAGGGTCTCGCTAAATTACACAGACTGCCTCTGGTCTCGAACTTGCAATTCTCCTGCCTCTGCCTCCCGAGCTGCTGGGATTATAGGCGTGCGCCACCACACCTGGCTTCTTACAGATTATTTTTATACAAATTATTATCTTACTTTCCACCTTCTCCACATTTCATATTCTAGGGGCTCTCTGTTCTCTGTCAAGCCTCCTTATCTCCTTCCAAGTGGCTGGACATGCCCAGACAT
>VMDO01032225.1:0-19224 GCA_007922755.1 Pedetes capensis | reverse complement strand
GAATATTATTATTCATAATAGCTAAGAAGCAGCAACAACTCAAATGTCCAAATGTCCAGATGGAAGGAGCAAACCATCCCCAACCCAAGAAAGAAGATCAAGGCTTTGCTGTGCCAGCTAAAACCATTAAAATGCATTGCCACTGACAAAACTGGAGACAGGGCTAAAACCCTTGCTGGGGAGGGGTCAGAGCAGTGGAGAAAACAAGAACAAAATGTGACCTATCTAGGCAATGGAATATTATTCAGCCATAAAAAGGAATGAAGTATAGATATGTGCTAGAACATAGAGGAACCTTAAGATAAATGCCAAGTGGGGCAAGCCATTTGCTGAGTATCACATGTTATGTGACTACATTGATATGATGTATCCAGAGGAGGCAAATGTGCAGAGACAGAGGTAGATCTGTGGCTGCCTAGGACCGAGGGTGGAGGATAAGAAGAGGGACAGGCGAAACTCTATTGCTAGTGCTTCTCTGCTATTCATAGGGTTTTCAATGGCTGATTTTTTTTTTTTTGAGTGGGTTGCTGGGTCCTTCTCCCAAGCCTACAGCACCTGGTGTTCCCAGGAGGTCTCCCATTCAAGTACTAAGCAGGCCCCACCCTGCTTAGCTTCTGAGATCTGCACCACAGGGCTATGGCTGCAGGCCCTCTTAGCTTGTTATTTACCTTTATTTGCCTGCTTACTAGAGTTACATTCATTTTTCTTCTAGACCTTGTGCCCCATGAGTGCAGAGACGTGCCTTCCCTGGCTAGCTTGGTGTGCAGAGCAGAGTTAGCAGCTAGTTAATCTGTTGAGCCAATGGATGAAGCTTCAGGAGCCCAGGACTGGGGATCCCTGCCGGCCCGACCTGTCTAGTTGTAGCTCTGGCTTTGTGCACACTTTTGCCCAGAATCCTACAGAGCATATCGTGTTTCTTGTGCTTGGCTTTTAAAGATTTTTGTGACTGTTAATATTTTAAATGATCCTGAGTTCTGGGAAACCTGTTGTTTTAAACTTTTAGACTCCTTGTCTAAGGCTTATTGTGACTGCTGTCGAGACAGCCTTGGCTGTCGTGTAAGGTCGGGCCCTGTGTTTGACATCAGGGTGGCCTGTGCTCTCAATTGTGCTTTAGAGCATTGCTGTTTCATTCTTATTTACAAGTGTGGCTGAGAGGTGCTGAATCAGTGCGTGGCTGGCCTTCTCATTCCTTGTGTCCTAGTCACTGACCAGCATGGGTTCTTTTAAAGGGCACTGGGTCATGGTGACACAGAAGCTGGCAACTGCCCTGGTAATGTGGCCCTCCTTGTCCTTGCACTTGGGCAACACACAGCGAGCTCTTTGTAACACAAGGAGCGGTGTCTGGGTGTCTGGGAAGCTGTTTTCTGTTGCAGTGTTGACACAGGCACAGCCAACAAGGTGCCCCCGACATGGTGCATGTGATGTGCCACAAACTTCTGTCCTCTCCATGTCTCTCACGTAGACATGGGTGAGGAAGCTGTTCTGATCATCATGTTGCCAGAACCAAGAATGAGTTATAAAGCTGAGTGCATGGGTCATGACCGTATTCATAAAGAATGAAAGGAAACAGTACTCGAGGGCATCAGATAGCAACACATGTAAAGTAACTGTTCTCTCTCCTGTGAAAGTCTCTCATTTCTAATGTGTGCTGAGTCATTGTATAAAATGCGTTTCTTTCCTGCACTCACAATATCTGTTTCTACAGTTCTGCAGAATGTTCTACTTGGACATTCCAATGCCATTATCACTTCTGCTTTGCTTTTTCTTAAAGGTACGCAAAATCCAGTCAGATCAAGACCGTGTCCAGCAGCAAGATATTTTTTAAAGGAAGTAGATTTCGATATAGGTGGGTAGCAGTGGTCACCTTGTGGTGATGGGGTTGGGGTGGGGGCAGCCATTTGCATCTGAATGTTTTGCTTGTGAATTAGTCCACTCAAGCTTATGATCCTACGAATCTTCCATTTCCATTCCATTGGGTTCTTATGTTCCCTAGGCACGTTCAACCGCCATGGTACCTTCCCCTTCTGGAAGAAGGAAGAAGGGAAGGGGGTAGATTCTTAAAGTGGTTAGGCCCACTGTGAAGTTTTTTTTTTAAAAAAAGAAGCCATGTTTGTGTGCCTATACCTGGGCCTCCTCAGCGTCTGGACTCACACGTGTTTCTGTCTTTCACAGTGGGAAGGTTGCCAAAGAGGTGGTGGAGGCTAGCTCCAGAATCCAGAGGGAGCCTCCTAAGGTGCACAGGTGAGTGGGATCCCCTCAGGTGGCTTCTGCAATGGACAGGGGGGGTTTGAAAGCTGGCTTAGTAAGCACAAGGCCCCAGGTTCGATGTGCAACACCACAAAAAAATTCAAAAAGCTGAGTTTTCCAAATCCTCTGTAATGTCCCTGTGTATGGTGACATCTGGTGTTAAACACAGACACTCTCACCTCCTAGATTTGGCTGGGCTGTGGCCTGCCTGTGGTTGGGCTCCCTTTTGAGTCACTTGCTCTGCAAGTCCACGTTCAGGTGTGAAGTGTCCTGTGAGCAAGCAGGTTGTGTGCCATCTGCTGGCCACGCTCCCTCGTTCTACCCTATTGGAGCTGCCTGAGACATAGCCAGTTTCATTAATTTCTTCTTGGTTGTTTTACATAAAAGGCTCATTTGTCATTGGGTCTTTTGCTCTCAGGGGTCACCCAGAGAAATGACGGACTTCATCATTATTGGGTCAAGGGTGCACATTTTCGTTAAGGTGACAATCTTTGGTAATTCTTAGGAATTAAATGTTCTCCTGGTCAAGTCGGATTTTCCATCCTACAGTGTATGCAAATCACAGCACATCGTAAACCGGGAACAGGCTAAGCATGTTAGAGCTGAGCATTCTCACGATGGTGTCTGCCTGTGTCATAAGCAAATTCTTTGAGGAGTTCTCCACATGCTGAGTGGCACTCGCCCTTCCTTCCCTGCCTTTCGAGCCCAGAGGTGTTTCCTTCATGCCCAGATTTCTTTCTTTCTTTCTTTTTTTAATGGGGGAAAAGGTTTATTGCAAGATCAGAGTTAGAGGATCAGTCCATAATAACAGCAGGACAGATATTGTGGCAGCAGAGGCAGTGCTTATGTCAGATGACCTCACAGCATCATGGCCGCCCAGATTTCTTGAGTCTCTTCTGCTTCCAGGGTGACCAGGCCCCTCCTTGACCCTCAGGGTTCTGACAGGAGGGATGAAATCCCATAGAAATGAAGCCAGGCCAGCCTGGTGAGGGTGTCTGGACATCAGTTCCCCTCGAGGGGAGCAGAGGCAAGGTCTGCGGGAGATCCTGCACAAATCAGCATTCAGTCCTGCTTTTGTGGGGCCTGGTAGGGGCAGTGATGCGAAAGTCTCCTAACCCTCCACCAGTTGTGGTCATTCAGCCTAGCAGAAAGCAAGAAGAGGAAATAATAAAACACATCACTTCAACTATTTAAGATCTTTGGGTTGTAAATAACCTGAAGGATCACTTAGCTTGTTGCTTCTATTTTATTGACAGGAAATTGGGTCTTGGACTAGTTAAGTGATATAGCCAGGGCATGTATATGAGATATATATATATACACACACATTTGGTGGCAGAACTAAGCTGAGAACTCCAATTGTCCTGCTTCTGAGTCCTGAGCTCTTTTCTCTATAATGTTTGCCTCCCTGAAAGCTGCTGGCATTTTCTTAGAAGCTGATAGTAGAGGCAGCACCACCATAGAGTTTCAGCTTGGACTTTCTTCTTCCAGCTTGAAGCCTAAGTATTTGAAAGAAAAAAAAGAAAGATAGAAAGAAAGGAGAAAGTACTTAATGCTAGGGGAGTTTTCTTGATGGAAAAGCACAAAAGCAGGAAATTTTTAAACAATATGTTCTTAGAGAGACGTTTTCCAAAAATGTAAGGCTTTCTAAGAATCTCATAATTATCATCTATGGGTGGTCAATGAGATCAGAAAAGACTTTAAAAGAATACTTCCCTGGTAAATTGAGGTTTGTAAAATTTAAGGAAATCAAGGCTTTCTAGCTCAGGGGTCCTCAAACCTTAACTTGAACAAAGGTCATTTGGGGATCCTATTAAAATCGCATTCTGAATCAAGAGGCCAAGTGTTGTTTGGGAACCTGCATCTCTAATGATATCCCAGGTGATGGCCATGTGTCTGGTCCCTGGACCACACTTTGAGTGGCCAGGCTCACAGACGGTGGAGTGGTGAAGGCAGCAGGTTGGCCTGAATGAGAGCATTTCTTGGAGTGGACTGGACCATCCGAGGGGAGGGAGATGGACACTTGCTGAGGCATCAAACAATCCATCATTTCCCTTCCCTGGAATCTTCTACCCCCCGAAAGGTGTTACTACAAACACAGATCTAGAGGCCACTTGGGTGTGGTTTAAGTGCTTTCTCTCTCTTCTACCACCCCTTTCCTGTATATGTGAAGCACTGCTGCATTCACATCCTCAGGTTCCTCTCTGGCCCTGGGGTCTTTGGCAGCAGCCCTCAGCTCTCTGGCAGCACCAGGAAGAATCTGATTAGTGTAATGATACAGACAAGGCAGGCTCTGGGGGACCAGCGCCCTGCATGTCCTGCTCCCCCCCACGTCCCCCAGCTCCTAACCTGGTGCTGTGTACCCTGAGGAGGTCAAGGCATATTTGTTGGATGCATTCATGAACCAGGAATATGCGATGACAGCAGCACCTCTCTCATTCTCTTGGATCTGAGATCTCTCTAGGATGCCACCCTGGGGACCTTGACCTCCCCGGAGACAGCTTTGTGGTCAGGGCAGTGGTGATGTGGGACACTTACATGCTGGCAACTTCTTCCTCCCCACTGGCGAGTTGCATGGTGGGAAATTGTTTCTCTTGGATAGTTATTTTATTTTCAAATTTTGATATCACTGTCTAAAGTAAGAGTATAGTGATGAGTTCTCTGGTGTTGAGTGTGTGTCTAGAGTGGCGATGATAAGGCTTTAATTAATTGTCTTTCTTATCCTTGAGGTTCTGCTCCACAAGAACAGCAGGTTCGTGGACCCCTGCTTTGCTGAGGGATGTATATAGAGAGACAGAAGCAGACAGACTAAGAACCCTCTCTTGGAATTATTCTTTTTTCTTCAAAAAGGAGAGTAGAAGTTAGCTCTGATGTTAGCTCACTGATCTTTATTGATGACAAGGCGCCCAAGTGAAGCTCTCTTGGGATGGCTGCCAGGGAAGAATCCCTTGACCATTTCAGAGGCCCCATCAGGCAGAGGGCTACACTTCAGGGAGCCTGGGGTGGCTGTGTGAGGCACTTAGACATCGCAGCCATCACCAGCGGACACCAAGAGGCAGTGTTTGCATCTGAAACAGAAGGAATGGGTTGTAGTTGAGGCTGTATTGCTGGTCACTTAACTTCCTAGATCATCGGTTTACCCGTCTATAAAATGAGATTCATATATTACTTTGCCCTACTTCTAGGTTTTGTTTTGGGGATTAAAACAAAGTACTTTGATAACTATAAAGTGCCGTACAAATGTAAGGCAGTGATATTGTTATCCTCTCTCTTTCAAAAATGGGCAGCTAGAATCTGAAAGATACATTCACATTAAAATTTCTTCAGATGAGATCTTAGAGACTTGACAATAGGCCAACACTGCTTTCTTCTATTCCAAGGACTGGTGAAAGAATGTCCTGAGCCTCATTTTATTCATTCTATTTTATGCCACCATTTTTGAGTCCTGAGTTTGTCCTTATAACTATCTATAACCAAGTTACATCACCTCAAGTTTCCTTGTCTGTAAATATGGTCTATGTTACAAGCGTATTGAGGGAAACCAAGGGGGTCAAGTGTGTACAAAACATACTTTCTGGTGTTAGAGTCTATTTGTAGTTCTCAAAGGAAAACTTTCTACACCAACTACCTTAATGGAATTCTTTCTTTTTCTTTTATTCTTTTTAGTACTGCGGGGTTGAACCTAGGGCCTTGCACATGCTAGGCAGGTGTTCTACCACTGAGCTGTACACCCCACCCCTTCTATATATTTTTAATTGGAGACGCGGTCTTGCTGAATTGCACAGACTGCCTCTGGCCTCAAACCCACCATCCTCCTGCATCAGCCCAGAGAGTAGCTAGGATGGTAGGCATGCGCCCTGCACCTGTCTAGAGCTCTTACTGATAGTCTTATTTGGAGTCTCTTCTATGCATAAGTAGGTTGGTTGAGAAGTGGACCAGGACTTTTCCAGAGTCAGCTGGTTGGGTGAATTCTGAGAGTGGAGAGACACAGCCCGTGTCCTGGCCTGGCCTGGCGGACCCAGTCACGGAATTGGCTGCTTCATGATGACGCTCAGGATCCCCCCAGGGATCATATGTCTGAAGCTTGGGCCTGGGATAGCACCACCAAGAGGTGGGCCTTGGTGGGAGGGGTTGGGTTGTGGAGGCCCCACCCTTGCAGAAGAATGGAGTCTCATGCGCAGTGAATTCTCCTAGTCTTGAAGGACTGGATTATTAGTTTTCTTGAGAATGGATTGTTACAAAGCTGTCCTGCCTTCTTTGCACGTTCCAGTTTGTCTTTCTGTTTTGTCTGCCATGAGGTGAGCCAGCCAGTGGCCTTCACCAGGAGCTGAACAGAGGCTGGTACCATGCTCTCTGGACATTTTCAGCCCCTAGAACCAGGAAATTAATAAACCTACTCTCTTTATTCATTACCCAGAATCAGACATTCCATGATAGCATCACAAAATAGACTAAGACACCTTGGACGTCAGGTGGAAGGCAGAGTAGCAACTGATCGGGGCCTTGGCACATACTCAGAAAACTACCTGGCACAGTGAGCCCCTCATGCAGCCCGGGCAGCAGGACATTCAGGTAGAACAGATCCCTCTGGGATGCTGCAGCCTGAATCATGCAGAAAAGTGATGCGGAGTGGTGGAAAAGGCATCAGATGACCTGGCTGTAAATCCCGACTCTGCCCACATGTGCATCTTCAGACAAGTGACATAATGTCACCGCATCTCGATTTCCTCACCTGGGATACTGTATTTACCTACCTATCTTACAGGCACACAGGAAAAAAAAAAATGAAGTAAAGTATGTGGAAGTCATTTTGTAAACTAAAAAAGACCTTTTAGATTCTGGTATTATATTTGTCCAGGCTGGGGTTTAGCTCAATTGGTGGAGTGCTCTTCTGTGCTCTCTGGGCCTTGGGTTTGATCCCCAGCATGGTAGAAATGGGAGAAGGACCTGGCAGCCCACTCCTGAAACAATCCTGGAACAATCCGCCATTGGAAACCCTATGGACAGCAGAGAAGCACTGACACAGTGTCGGGCATGGGGAGTGTTTCATTCTGTGGTACGCAGGCTTGCGATGAGTCGGACCTGACTTGATGGCACCTCATAACAAGAACAACAGTTGTTTCGAGAGTGGGCTGCTGTATTTCTCTCTTTAGTCTGTCTTAGTCTGGAAGGTCAGCAGTGATGTCTGCGGTAGGAACAGCTGCAAGCTCAGCTGGCATGTGTGGTCAGAGATGGGCTAACACGCTTCAGAGTGGCTTTGTGTGACAATGTGAGTACACGGGCCTGTCAGAGGTCAGACAGCTACACAACCCATGCAGGGCATAGCCATATGTTGTACTCTGCAGAGCCAGACTCACAGGTGTGAATGGCCACAGCGCCAGGGGAAATCCCACGAGAAGCCAAAAACGGAGAACTCTTCACAGTAAAAGAAAGAACTGCTCTTGGCAAATTTTATTAGTTTGGGGCTTGGTCCCAAGAATTTTATTTTTTATTAGTAATTTTTTAGTGTGTAAATTAAAGAGTTTCATTAAACTTCTATGCATTATACATTGTACCTTGCTCATGTTCACCCCCATTACCCTCTCAGGGTCCCTCTCCTTCTAATCCTCTTCTTCCCCACAACCAGCCCTCCTTCTGCTCACATGTCGTCATATATAGAGAGATATCTAGATTCTGCATGTGAGAGAAAACATGATAATCATTTTTGTTTCCCATTACTCCTTCTTATTGTCTTCTGCCCCTCCTTTTGGTCCTTTTTCTCCCCACAAATAGTCCCCCTTCTTTCATGACATAATATGTTATTATTTTACACACACACACACACACACATACACATATATGTATGTGTATATGTATATATATTACAATCCAGCATCTACCTATGAGAGAAAACATGCAGTGTTTGTCTTTCCAGGTCTGGCTTATTTCACTTAGACTCATGGTCTCTGGTTCTGTCCATTTTCCTGCAAATGATATAATACCATTCTTCTTTATGGCCTAGTAAAACACCATTGTGTATGTACACCACTTTATTCTTATCCACTTATCTGTTGATGGACACCCAGGTTGGTTCCGTGTCTTGCTATTGTGTATAACACTGCAGTAAACACAGACGAGCAGGTATCTCTATGGTATGTTGACTTACCTTCCTTTGGATATATACCCAGGAGAGGGATAGCTGGTCCTAGGGTAGTTCTGTTTTTAGTTTTCTGAGGAACCTCTGTACTTGTTTCCATAATGGCTGAACCAACCTACATTCCCACCAGCAGTGTAGAGGCTTCCTTTCTCCCTGCATCCTCTGCAGCATTTGTTACTGTTTCTTTTGTTGATACTAGGCATTGTGACAAGAGTGAGATGGAATCTCAGTGGAGTTTTGATTTGCATTTCCTGATGGCTACTGATGTTACACAGTTTTTCACATTCATTATTCCTTTCTCTTCCCTCCCTCCTCCTCTTTCTCTCTCTTTCTTCCTTCTCTCTGCAAGGATTTCCCTTTCCCCAGGTTTTCCCCCCGCAAACTCCACTGTGTCCAGCGTAGACATGGCCTCCTCTGAGGGCCCCCTGGCTTTGCCCTCACTCACACAGGCACTCACACTGGTGCCCCTCCTTAGTGTGTCTGTGGGGCCCTCCGCCATCAGACTCCTTTGTGAGATGTGCATTTCTGCAACATCACATGAATAAGTCATGCAGTGAAGTTGTAGTCAAGATCAGCATTTAATTTAAGTTAATTTGCTTTTATTTTATTTTTTTGGTACTGGGTTCAATCACCCAGGGCTTCACATGTACTTTGAAAATACTCTGTCACTGTGCTGCATCCCTAGCTCACTTTTTATTTTTTATTTTTTTAACTGAGACACCATCTCGCTAAATTATGCAGGCTGCCTCTGGCCTTGAACCTGTGATCCTCCTACCTCTACCTCTCAAGTCACTGGGATTATAGGTGTGCACCACCATGCCTGGCTAAGATCAGCATTTTAGATAAAATAAAATAGAAGTTTTTTTTAAAAAAAGTGAACCATATGTCTTTGTTTACTATTGAATAAAACAGTTTAGTTGTGTCTTCCTGGGTCTGTGGAGGGGGATTCAGCTTGATGATAGAAAATGTGTTTCATAATGCAGGTATCAGTCAAAATTTTGAAAATCCTGGTCCAGACAGTGAGTTTCTTAAGAGGAGTGTTACAGCTTCTCAGAACAAAATCCAGCATCTAATACATAATCTCCAGCTATAACGTGAGTGGCTATGGGATGGAATAATGCAGAACAGGACCCCATGGTCAAGCAAGTCCCCTAAGGTTCCTTTCCAGCTGCTGCCAGCTATGAGATTATAGTTCCAGATGCTGCCAGGCTTCCTGCTCTCCCCCTCCCCTTCCCGTACTCAACAGCAGTGCTCAGGCTAGAAGGCAGTCCCTCCACCCGTCTGGACAGCACCTTGGCCAGTCTGAAATAAACTGATGTCAAGACAGGATTGCACTCTGTTTACTTTGGTTTCAAGCCTGAACATCCCTAACAAGACACAAAGTGAGGTGCTTTGAGGCACATAGGGATGGTCAGGTCAGCCTGTCCTTAATTAAGGTGCTTAACAAGGTGGTGCTGTTTAGTACACCAATAACTACAGAGAGGCAGAGGTGAGAGGTGCTGTGAGGTGAGGAAGGAGAGAATGGTATGAGAAAAGTAGGAGGGAGAGAGAGAGAGGGGAGTGAGTGTGGGTCTCTGTTGTAAGGAGCAATCCAGGAAGGCTTCAAGGGGAAGGAGACATTTGGCACCATCTTCAAAGAATGAGTTAGTTTGTGTTTGGTGGGGAACAGGGGAGGAGGGTGAGGTGCCAAACATCCACCTGCAGGTCCCCACCTCCCGTCTCTTAGGGCAGACAGCTGGTTTCTTGCAGCAGGCAGTGCAGACTTCCAGCTGCCAGCCACTAGCTTTGTGTGTGTGTGTGTGTGTGTGTGTGTGTGTGTGTGTGTGTGTGTGTGTGTGTGTGGTACTGGGGGTTGAACCCAGGGGCCTTGTAGTGGCATGCTTTGCAAGTGCTATACCACTGATCTGCACCCTCAGCCCATTTTTTAAAACTCTTTTAAGCTTTTTTTTGAGACAGGGTCTCACTAAATTACACAGACTGTCTCTGGTCTTGAATTTGAGATCCTCCTGCCTCCACCTCCCTAGTCACTGGGTTTACAGTTGTGCGCCACTGCGCCCGGCTCAGCCAGTACTTTTGACGAGACTCCTAGGGTTTCTTTGCCATGTGCTGCCTGTCACAGCTGATCCCTGTGCTTCCTCCTTTCTAAAAGAGAACCAGAGCTGGGTTCCATGCTGGCTGGTCAGGAGGATGTGAATAGGAATATTAAACACTGCACGTCCAGAAACACAAAGATAGTCCCTAACCACAGAGCAATGTATACCATCTGCCTGGCAGGGATTTTTGGTTGTTGTTCAGTGACTCTGAGCCGCACCCTCACTCACCTTTCTGCATGTGCAGTTCAGTGAGAGCTGACTCCCAGGTCCTTTCCCTGTGCCTTTCTAAGTTTTTATTTTTACTTATTTTTTAATTTAAGATTTTTAAGAGTCTTTCTGTTTAGCCTGGGTTGGTTTTGAACTTGCCATCCTCTGGCCTCACCTCCTGATGCTGAGGTTACAGGTGTGAGGCACCATATGTGGCTCTCTCATCTTCTACAAGGCTTCTGTTGTCCCCCAGTGTGTCCAAGACTGATGACACCTGGGGAACTACATTTTCTTTCACTGGGTTACGCTGGAACATGTGCTTATTTTTCCAGACCTCGAGGACAGGAAAGTCTGTGCAACTTGACCGTTATGACATTTTACTGCTGACTTAATCCTCTGTGTGTCCAGAGGCCATTCCCAGCTTGAGTGGCCACAGAGAGGGAGGAGTTAGCATTTGCGATGGACACCAACTCCATCTGGTTTGTGTCTGCTTTCAGGGTCAACATTGCCCAGAGCCGCAGTTCGCAGTCCTTGAACAAACAGCTCATCATCAACATGGAGCCCCTGCAGCCCCTGCTGCCTTCCCCCATTGAGCAGGAAGAGGAACTTCCCCTGGGTGAGGGTAAGTTGACACTTCATTCCGGAGGTCTGCTTTGGAGGAATGAGGAAAGTTTGTGGACGAAAAGTGCTTCTAAAATTACATGTAAGGCTGGGGTTTAGCTCAGTTGGTATAGTGCTGCTCTGTACTCTCAGAGGCCCTCAGCTCAGTCCCCAGCTCTACAAAAATGGGAGAAGGACATGACAGCCCACTCTCAAAGCAATCCCCAAACAATCAGCCATTGAAAATGCTATGAGAGTCGCCAACATGAACTGCCAAAAGAACCACAGATCTGTCCCAGAAGAAGTGCAACCAGAGTGTTCCTTGGAAGCATGGATGGCTAGACTGCATCTTTCGTATTTTGGACATATAGTCAGGAGGGATCAATCCCTGGAGAAGGACATCATGTTTGGGAGAATGGCAGGTCAACAAAAAAAAGGAAACCCTCCACCAGATGGATTGACACCATTGTCTGTGACAATGGGTTTAAACATAAATAAGATTGTGTCCCTGGCACAGAATGGGGAAGTGTTTCGTTCTGCTATACATAGGGTTGCTTTGAGTCGGACCTGACTTGATGCCACCTAACAACAACAACAACAAAATTACACATGAAAGCAGTAATGGTATTAGACCTGCACTGTCCGAGAAGGCAACCACTAGCCCTGGGTAGCTATTTAAAACTAAATTTAAATTTGTTAAAATTCAATATCTGGTGTCAGTCACACAAGCCAGGTTTCTAATGCCCAGTAACCACGTGTGGCTGATGGCTACCCTTCTGGAATCTGAGACTGAGAACATTTCCATCATTGCAGACAGTTCTAATGGAAGAGGAAGGATATTTTCCACTACAAACACAATGAAATTAGTTGGAAAGAATGCTCTACAAGTGTCCCTACCCTGGTCATCCTCTTTCTGCCTTAGTATTTTCTGTCTGTTTCCTTTTCCACAGGTATCTTGTCTGATAGTTTTGATACAGGCAAAATATACAATGTCTACTTCAACCCCAAAATTGTTATATCTTTAAAGATGATAGTTAGTGTGTTTGTAGGTGGCTTTTTCCTCCTCCTTCTCTTCTTCCTCCCCCTCTCCTCCCCCTGATTCTCCTTCTTTGTAAAGACTTTACTTGCTTCAGAGAAGAATCTCCTCACATTGCTGCAGATACTTGGTGAGGCAGATCTCACACCCTTATTAATTTTAAAGTAATTAAATCAAATGCACACAAAATAAAGTTATTGTAACTTTATTGTTTTGGTTTCATCACTGAGAATCTGGATATGGAGCAGTCTCCAAAGGTCGGGTTTCCCTGTCTCCAAAAGGTCACCTTCACCTCAGCTTCAGCTCAAGGATTCTTTCCACAGAATAGGACTTTCCGGTTCATCATAAGAACTTGTGTTAGAGAACAAGTAGCCTTCAGAGAGGCAGCAGCTACCAATTCACACTGAAGCATAGAGAATTTTAGTAAATCTTTTCTTGAAAGGATACTTTGATGGTTGGAAGGGGAACTGGTAAGTGGGCGCCAAAAATTCCATGAGCAGAGGGAAAGTGCAAAATAAGGAGTCTGAGCAGACATCTTCTGTCCCTAACAGGGCCACAAGAGATGGTGATGATGAGGACAGTCGTGTTATAAAGGCCCCGTCATCTGGAGGTTCCATTCTAAATTAATTTTCTTAGCCCAAGTGTTTCAGGTCTATTTTGCTTGTCTGTTTCTGATATTTTTCAAGTGAAGGAAAAACAACTTTCATTTCTGATCACTAATAACTTTATGAGCTTAATCTCATATGCCTGGAATATTTGAGTAAAATCACTTTTTTCTGAAGGTCATGATTGTCCCAAGTTTGAATGAAGGGAATTGTGATTAATGGAGAAAAGAAAGGGAGAAAGGACAATTTATACTTCAAAATGTGACCCCCTAGATGGGAATAAAATTTGGAAAACCAGACAGGTTGAATATTTGGCATGAGGAATACAAAATCCTAGGCCATTGCTACTTTGTTCCCTCCCTAGGATATGAAGGAGAACTTGGTCAAACTTTACTTTGAGCCCTTCACCATGTTCAATTAGATCCATTTTGGTCTATTTTCTATAGTGAGACTCTATTGCTAAATACTAGCCTTATCTTTCACACAACTGTATGTACAATTGACAAACCATTATAGTTAAGTGCAATAAAAATCCAAAATCTCAGATAAGACAGGAATCTATAAGCTACCTTTTCAGTTTTACCAGTTGTTTGAAAGAACCATCTTGAATTCTTTATCAGCTGTAAAGCCAAACTGATAAGTCTGTCTCTTGAAAGTCCATGATAGCTTCTTCTATGTCCAGTTATTTTTTTCTCCAGGGGATTTGTTCCCTTATAGGACATCTTTGTGGGCTTTGAAGCTCAGGCAAATCATAACAACCTCCACAGTATAGATTCAATTTAAAAGAAAAATAAGTAGGAGCAAATATATTGTTAACTATCCAATAAATAGAACGATGTTTCCAATCTAGAGTAAGAGCAGAATTATCTTGTTATTGTTAGGTGCTGTAGAGTCGGATCTGACTCATATCAACCGTATGTACAATAGACAAAACCCTCCCCAACACTGTGCTAGGTCCAGCACTATTACCAGTGCTTCTCTGCTATTTATAGGGTTTTCAATGGCTGATTGTTTTGGGAGTGGGCTGCCAGGTCCTTCTCCTAAGCCTATTGTTGTTGTTGTTAGGTGCTATGGAGTCAGGTCTGACTCATAGCGACCCTCACAGGGTTTTCATTGGCTGATGGTTTTGGAATTGTTCCTGGATTGCTTCGGGAGTGGATTAGCATGTCTTTCTCCCATTTCCCAGGCCTACAGCATACAGTATTCCCAGGCCATCTCCCATCCAAGTATTAACCAGGCCTGACCCTGCCTAGTGTGTGAGATCTGACAGGATAGGATGCCCTAGTGGTACAGCTGCAGGCAAATCATCTTAGGTACCATAAAATTAAAGGTATGATTCCCACTGTGGCTGAAACTTTTTGTTTTTGATACCATCATATCTTGGTTACTCATCAAATTTCTGCTCTGTGTCTTCTGTCTTTGATTGTCGGGCAATGGGATTCAGACAATTCTCAGGATGAATACTGATTTGACCAGTTTATATTTCCATGATATAAAGAGAGGAGAAGAATACAGCTCTAAACAAAGATGGTCTTTCCACATTTGTGGATAGGACCCATTTCTGGGCTTTTGAGTGCATCCTGTATGATGAAATGTATTTCATCGTTATATTTTGATACTTCAGTGCATTTTTATTTCTCAGCCAGACCAAATTTAAGAAGGGTAGAAATTCATTCCTTCCCTAAGACAACATCTGCGACAAAGACCACATAGACAAATGGTAGACCACTCTTACCCAGTGCAAGCCGCTGTGCACCAGAAAGGCGAGGGTGCTGTCTCTTCCCTGGAGGCCACAGCAGGTTGGGGAGATGACAGTGGGGTCACAGAAGTGATGAGTAGGCTCAGCCTCTGCTAATGGAATTATGTCCTCACTCTTGCCTGATTCACTGGATATCAATGCCTCAGGCTGCCTGGTGCCTGTGACTTAGTCACCACGGAGTGTCAGACATAAAATTGGTGAGAAAATGGATGAATGGATGCAACTGACAGGAAGGGGAAGATGTGAGTGGTCTGGTCTGCCTGCAGCAGTTGCATGTGTGGTTGGAGGAAAGAAGAGGCAGAGGAAGGGTAAGGTGAGTGGAAAGGGAAGGGCCAGATCACAACGGGACTTCTCGGACTTGCTGGGGCATTTAGACTTTAACCTGAGAGCAAAGGGGAAGTGCTGAAGGGTTTTAGCCGTGGAGATGACTTCATTGGAATCAGATTTTGAATCACTCTGGTGATGTGTGGAGGATGAATTTTAGGTGCATTTGGCTGGAGCTAAGTTTCTCAACTCCATTATTATTGACCCCTTGAGCTGAGCATTTCTTCATTAGGGTGCTGTGCTGTGCATTGTCAGATATTTACTCACGTCCTTGGCTTCTCTCTAGTAGATTCCAGTAGCACCCACAAATCTTGATAACCAAAAATGTTTCCAGGTATTTCCACATGTCCCCTTGTGAACAAAATACCTTTGTGGTTAAGAGCATTGGGATGGATACAGAGACCACACAGGAGCCATTGAAATACCCCAGACAATAAATAGACAAGGACTAAAGTAAGGCCGAGAGAGTGGGACTAGAAGGAGGCCATGGAGTCTACCTTCCTGAGTGGCAGGATCATGGAGACAGACAGGGCCACTGATGTAGCAGGTGGAGGCCCCTGGGCTGCTGAGTTCAGGTCCTTGATTCAGATATTGAGTAAAAAACTTCAACTTCTTTATCTCAAATGTGAGACTAATGAGACTGAGGAAGTTTAAAGTGACATGTCACCATTGCACAGGAAATCCATGGCAAAAATGTTTGTTTAATTTGGAGCCATTGAGTGAACTATGTACTGCCATTTTTTCCTGAGCATCAAACATTGAGTAGAGGAGCCTTGGATGCCGCCATTCACCTTTGATGTTGCTGTTCCTTGTCACAATGTGATGGCTCAGCTTCTTGTTTGGGGGAGTTTCAAGTCACTCATTTTGGAAATGAATTCACAAAAAGGTCAATGTTGGCAGCCCAGGCTTGTTAAGAGTTATCTGATTAGAAACTTCTTTTTCAGTACTAGGGGTTGAGCCCAGGGCCTTTTGCATACTTTGAAAATGCTCTACCTCTGAGCTGCACTGCCGGGCCTCCCTTTTTAAATTTTTTATCATGGGCTGGGCGCGGTGGCGAAAGCCTGTAATCCCAGCAGCTTGGGAGGCGGAGACAGGAGGATCACAAGTTAGAGACCAGAGGCAGTCTTTGTAACTTAGCGAGACCCTGTCTCAAAAAGTTAAAAATAATGGGCTGGGGGTGCAGCTCAGTGGTTCAGCACTTCAGAACATGCAGGTGCAAGGCCCTGGGTTCAACCACTACTACTGAAAAAAAAAAAATTATGAGAAAGGGTCTCACTAAATTGCACAGACTGCATCTAGCCTTGAACTTGGGATCGTCTTGCCCAGCAAGCCCAGCAAGAATTTTTAAAAAATCAGTTTAGTAGAAGTAGAATGGTCTTAACTCTGACCCTTGGCAGCTTCCTCTTCTTGAGGTCATGGCAAGGTCCTGGTGCCTTGCTGCCGATGGTGCTGTTGGGGGTGGTATCTCTGCTGCCACGCCTGCTCTCTGGAGTCATGATCACCTATTTGTTTGACAAACTCTTTTCATTCACCCCAGAACTAAGTTTCTTAAAGACAGCTGAGGGAAGTATTACACTCAGATCACCCCAGTGGTATTCTGGAGAGTGTGTGATCCCATTCACCCAAAGAACAACTGGTGGATTAGCTGTGAAGTGGGGCTTTGTCTACATAGAGCAAAAACAAAGTCAGTTCCTAAGCACCACTCAGCAACGGGAATGTTTTCACTGCTAACCCAGAAGTTGCTGGGTTACAGAATCCCAAGAAATTACTGTGGTGGACAACTTTGGATGACAATAGCAAGCCATTTAAAAAGTACCACGTTAGAGCTTTTGAGAGTTTCAAGAGAAAATTGAGAGCTGAGAACTTCTCTAGGTAAAAATATTATTTTAAAGAGTCACTCACTTGAATAAATTCATATACAAAATAGAGCATGTTCTGCATAGTATAGACACAATGTGCTCGTGTGTTTTATTGGTGGAATGTAGTCCTCATTATGGAAGAAAGCTGGATTATAGTAGTGAAGAAGAATATTAGTCATGTGAGACTTGTAATTGGCAATTACTGACACACAGTGAAGACCATTCTTGTCTGTCATCACAGTGGTGTAGGCTGGCAGAATTAAACATGGCAGAAAAGCCAGGCTTTCCCCCTTTGGTGAGTTAAATGAAATAAAAGTTGAAAAAATTTTCCTACTGGCCAAATGAATGCACAGTGAAGACACCAGAATTTCTATAAAGGGGCATCTTGGGAGTGCTTTATTCTTTAATTAAGCGGAGGTTTTATGCTACATTTGCATATGTCTTGTATCTATGTGTCTATAAAAAGTAGATGGGCTGGGCGCAGTGGTGCATACCTGTAATCCCTCAGGAAGCAGAGGCAGGAGGATGGAAAGTTTGAGACCAGAGGCAGTCTGTGTAATTTAGTGAGACTCTGTCTCAAGAAGTAAAAAAAAAAAAAAAAAAAAAAAAAAAAAAAAAAAAAAAAAAAAAAAAAAAAAAAAAAAAAAGTAGATGGAGAATAAAGAAAGCTGCATAACTAACTTCTCCAAGCCACACTTTAGCACCGTCCCAACTGTTTATGTATGTGTGTATGATTGTGTCAACTATGTGGATTGACACAGTGGCTACAACAATGGGCTTAAATATAAAAAAAGATTGTATGTGTGGCACAGAATTGGGGAGTGTTTCATTCTATTGTTCATAGGGTCACTATGAGTCAGACCTGACTCGGCGGCATCTAACAACAACGTGTGTGAAGGCTTCCCAGTGTGCTGGGTATGGCAGGGAATGTTACAGCATTGCTCACAGTGTTTAGCCCACACCATGGATGGATTGAGGTGGCTCTGTTGAAATTCTAGTCTAGAAGACTGTGAACATGCAAAGGCGTTTGACCGTAAAGAGTGTCACCCTCCTCCACCATGTGTGCCGCACTCTCCATCCCACCTCCCTCTGCCCCACACGTGCCAGGAGCCTGCATCCTCCTGCGCCCTCCCTGTGCAGGCCTTTCAGCCTCGTGCCGCACAGAGCCTTTTTGTGCCACATAATGGCTCCAATCCCATCCCTGGTGAGGTCTCTGACAGCTGCTCCTTCCCTCGTTGTCCCCCACTCTGGTGTCCTCCTGGCCTGTCTGACATGGCCATTCTCCTTCCTTTCTCCCTTCCTGATGTTCCGTGGTGGTGGCTCATGCAAATTGACCCCTCTCATGGCTTCAGTGTCTTCTTCCCTCCCACTTCCCCCCTGTGCTTTGCCAGTTCTTCCCTTTGGCTCAAGTGTATCAGGAGACATGCGTTGTTAGGGAGGCTCTAGCCTTTAAAAATTTCTCTTATGTTATGCCCTATGAAACAGCAGGACCTCTCCGTGAGTCCGACAGAGCCACCTTTCTCCTCATGGTTGCTGTTGCCAGGGGCTGATAGACCCATTTACACCAGCGTTCACTCTACTGGTCCCTCCCACAGGGTTTCATGATTGGTGTTTGTTTATTTTCTCATTATAAAACGAATCCATCATCTAAAAATTTTAAAAAGGACAAAAAAGAAAAAAAAAGAACAATTGGTCAGGAAAAACTTACCTCAAAGATTAGCCCTATTGTAGATGCAATCTATTTTAACATGTTAACAATGTCTTTTCCTGTGCATTTCATGTGGCTGTGATTATCCTGTGTATACAATTTTTAAAAATTCCTGCTTTGTTTGCTTATGTTGAAAAATCCTAGTACATGAAGATAGATCATAAATTGGGGTATAGGTAAAACAATGAATTAGAAACATATTTAACACAAATACAGACAAATGGGTTAATATCCTAAATTAGAAGGAACTCATACTGAGCAGTCTTTTTTTTTCTCCCTTTATTGATAAATCTTGGTGGGATACAGAGTAATATAGCATTGGCTTTTTCTATTTTGCAACTATTACATCACTTTTGGTTATACTTTTATTAACTTACAAGGTTTACAGAGCATATGAGTAATATATTGTTGTTGTTGTTAGGTGCCGTCGAGTCGGTATCCGACTTATAGTGACCCTCTGTACAACAGGGGAAACACTATTGTCAGTGCTTCTCTGCTGTTCATAGATAGGGTTTTCAATGGCAGATTGATTTTTGGGAGGGGGTTGCCAGGTCCTTCTCCCAGCCTACAGCTTCTGGTGTTCCCAGGCGGTCTCCCATCCAGGTACTAACCAGGCCCGACCCTGCTTAGCTTCCGAGATCTGACGGGAT
>VMDO01032224.1:0-19231 GCA_007922755.1 Pedetes capensis | reverse complement strand
TTAGATGCTGTACAGTCAAGTCCAATTCATAGGGACCCCATATATAGCAGATCGAAACACTTCTCAATTCTGTGCCAGGCACATGATCTTATTTATGTTTAAGCCTATTGTTGCAGATACTTTGTCAGTCCATCTGGTGGAGGGTTTTCCTTTTTTCCGTTGACTTGCCACTCTCCCAAGCATGATGTCTTTCTCCAGGGATTGGTCTTTCCTAACTACATGTCCAAAACGTATAAGACACAGTCTAGTCATCCTTGTTTCCAAGGAGCACTCTGGTTGCACTTCTTCTAGGACAGATCTGTGGGTTCTTTTGGCAGTCCATGGTATATTCAATAATCATCTCCAGCACAATAATTCAAAAGCATCAATTCTTTTCCTGTCTCCCCTATTCAATGTCCAGCTTTCATAACCATATGATGCAACTGAAAATATCATGGCATGAGTCAGGTGTACTATTGTCTTCAATGTGACATCTTCACTTTTCAATACTCTAAGATCTTTTGCCACAGCTTTTCCCAGAGCACAGTATCTTTTGATTTCTTGACTGCTGCTTCCACAGGTATTGATTATAGAGTTAAGCAAAGCAAAATCTTGGACAACCTCAATCTTTTTTCCATTTATTGTGAAGTTGCATACTGATCCAGTTGTAAGGATTTTTGTTTCGTTAATGTTTAGTCGCAACTCATAATGAAGGCTGTGATATTTGATCTTCGTCAGTAAATGGTTAAATCCTCTTCACTTTCAGCAAGCAGAGTTGTGTCATCTGCATAACGCAGGTTGTTAATGAGTCTTCCTCCAATCCTGATGCCGCATTCTTCCTCATAAAATCCAGCTTCTCAGATTATTTGCTCAGCATATAAACTGAAGAGATAGCGTTAAAGTATACAGCCCTGATGCACACCTTTCTCAACTTTAAACCACTCAGTGTTTCCTTGTTCTATTCGAAAAACTGCCTCCTGGTTCATGTGCAGATTCCTCATGAGTATAATTAGATGCTCTGGTATTCTTATTTTCTGAAGTGTTATCCATAACTTGTTATGATCCACACAATCAAATGCCTTTGCATAGTCAATAAAACATAGACATCTTTCTGATATTCTCTGCTTTCAGCTAATATCCACCTGACATCAGCAATGATGTCCCTGGTTCCCTGCCCTCTTCTAAATCCCTCTTGATTTTCTGGTAATTCCCTGTCTATATACTGCTACAGTCACTTTTGAATGATCTTTACTAAAATTTTTCTTGTGTGTGATATTAATGATATTGTCTGATAGTTTCCATGTTTAGTTGGATCCCCTTTTTATTAATAGGCACAAATATGGATCTCCTCCAGTCAGTTAGGCAGGTAGCTGTTTTCTAACTCTGTTGGCATAAATATGTTAATATCTCCAGTGCTGCATCTGTTTGTTGAAACATCTCTATTGGTATTCCATCAACACCTGGAGCCTTGTGTTTCACCAGTTCTTTCAAGGCAGCTTCCACTTTGTCCTTCAACACCATTGGTTCCTCTTCACATGCAACCTCTTGGAATGGTTGATCATCTACCAATTCTTTTTTGTATAACGACTGTATTCCTTCCATCTTCTTTTGATGTTTCCTGCATCATTTAGTATTTTCAGTGTAGAATCTTTCACTGTAGCCACTCAAGGCTTGAATTTTTCTTCACTTCCATAAGCTTGAGAAACAGCTTGGTTTTCTGCCTCCGGCTCTGTGCACATGTCATTCTAATAATTGTTTTTGTCTTCTCGAGCTGCCTTCTGAAATCTTCTGTTTAGTTCCTTAACTTGATCATGTCTTCCTTTTACTTTAGCTTCTCGATGTTCAAGGGCAAGTTCCAGTGTCTCTTTTGACATGTAATTTGGTCTTTTCTTTTTTTCTTATCATTTTAATAGCCTTTTGCTTTCTTCTTGAATGATATCTTTTATGTCATGCCACAACTCTTCTGGTCTCCTATCATTTGTATCTAATGCATTAAACATGTTCTTGAGGTGGTCTCTGAACTCAGGTGGGATATACTCAAGGTCATACATGCCTTGGCTCTTGTATACTTGTTCCAATTTTCTTCAGCTTCAGTTTGAACTTGCATATAAGAAGTTGATATCTGATCCACAATCAGTGCCTGGTCTTGTTCTGACATTTGACATAGAGCTTTTCCATCATCTCTTTCCACGTGTGTAGTCAAATTGGTTCCTGTATGTTCTATTTGGTGAAGTCAATGTGTATAGTTGCCATTTATATTGTTGAAAAAATGTATTTGCAATGAAATGGTCATTAGTCTGACAAAATTCTATCATGTGATCTCCAGCATCATTACTATCAGTTTGCTGCACTGTGGGGGGTTGTGTGTTGCAATAAAGCTGAAAGCCATGCCACCAGTATCTCAGATACCAGCAGGGTTACCCATGGTGGACAGGTTTCAGCTGAGCTTCCAGACTAAGACAGACTAGGGAGTAGGACCTGGCGAGCCACTCCTGAAACAACTAGCCATTGAAAACCCTATGGATAGTAAAGTAACACTGTCAGATATAATGCTGGAAAATGAGGCCCCCAGGTTGGAAGGCACTCAAAAGACTACTGAGGAAGAGTTGCCTCCTCAAAGTAGAGTCTACCTTGATGACAGATTAGAGTAAAGCTTCAGGGACCTCCATCTGCTGATGTGGCATGACTCAAAAGGAGGAGAAACAACTGTAAACATCCATTAATAATTGGAACATGGAATGTAGGAATCTAGGAAACTTAGAAATCATTAAAGGAGAAATGGAGCACATAAACATTGACATTCTAGGCATGAGTGAGCTAAAATGGACTGGCATGGGCCATTTTGTGTCAGATAATCATATGGTCTACTATGCTGGGAATGACAAACTAAAGAGAAATGGGGTTGCATTCATCATCAAAAAAGACATCTCAAGATCTGTCCTGAAATACAATGCTGTCAGTGATAGAATAATATCCATATGCCTACAAGGAAGGCCAGCTAATATGACTATTATTCAAATTTATGCATCCACCACTAAGGCCACGAATGAAGAAAGGGAAGATTTCTGCCAGCTTCTGCAATCTGAAATAGATCAAACATGCAATCAGGATGTACTGATAATTACTGGTGACTGGAATGCAAAAGTTGGAAATACCTTAGAATAGGTTATTTTAAGATGATAACAAGTTAATTTTTATTCTATACATAAACTTTCTAATTTTACTTGCCTCCGGTCATGTTTTATGTTTTTCATGTCATAATTTGCATCTTTGTAATTTATATCCTTTAATAAGTTATCATAGCTTCAGTTACTCCTTTTTTTAGGCTTTTTCCATTATGCATCCTTTACATCACTTCTGACAACACTTTCATCAAACCACAGGGTTTATGGAGCCTTATGACTAATATGGGCTGGTATTTAGCTCAGTTGGTAGAATGCCTCTCTGCAATCTCTGAGGTCCCAAGTTCTATTCCCAGCACCACAAAAATGGGAGAAGGATGTGGCAACCCACTCCCGAGGCAATCCCGAAACAATCTGCCATTGAAAACCCTATAAGGGTCGCTGTGAGTCGGAGACAACTCGAGGGCACCTAACAACAACAACTAATATGTTGTTGTTGTTGTTGGGTACCGTTGAGTCGGTATCTGACTCATAGCGACCCTCTGTACAACAGGGGAAACACTATTATCAGTGCTTCTCTGCCATTCATAGGGTTTTCAATGGCATATTGATTTTTAGGAGGGGGTTGCCAGGTCCTTCTCCCAGCCTACAGCTTCTGGTGTTGCTAGGTGGTCTCCCATCCAGGTACTAACCAGGCTCAACCCTGCTTAGTTTATGAGATCTTACGGGATTGGATGCCACAGGGCTACAGCTGCAGGCTGATTAATATGTAGTAAAACTCAAATGCATATTTGTGTTACATTCCCCTATTTTTCCAATGTGCTCATGAACTTGCGTTGTTGACATTGAAATTATCTTCTTCCCCTTTATCCCTCTACATTTACTCTCCTCCCCATCCTATCTTCTGCAATCTTCACTTCCCTCTGCTCGTTCCCTCCCTCCTCCTTTTTAGTCTTTATATTGTACTTTCTTTGCTAACTTTAATTGGACTTTTTTAATATATCAATTTATGTATAGGATTTTTTCTTCCCTTAAGTAAAATTCAGCTCCCACAAATGAGTGAGAACTTATGGTATATCTCTTTTTGAGCTTGTGTTGGTTTTCTTAAGATGAATTCTGCAGTTCCATCCATTTTGCTGAAAATGATGTTATTTCAGTATTTTTTATTGGTGAGTAGTATTTCACTGTGTATAGGTACCATATTTCTTTTTATCCATTCTTCTGTTGATGAGCACATTGGTTGGTTCCATATCCTTGCTATTGTGAAGAGTGGTGCATTGAATATGGAGAGGCGGGTGTCTTTGTGGTATGACTTATTTCCCTTTAGATATATTCCTAGTAGTGGTATAGCTGGGTTGTATGGAAGTTCTATTTTTAGTTTTCTGAGGTATCTCCATATTGATTTCCAAAGTGGTTGAACCAATGTACAGTCCCACCAACAATGTAAGAGTGTTCCTTTTTCTTTACATCCTCACCAGCATTTATTATTATTAGTTTTGTTGATCTTGGCCATTCTTACTAGAGTTAGGTGGAATCTCAGGGTTGTTTTGATTTGCATTTCCCTGATGGCTAGGGATATTGAGCATTTGTTCATGTGCTTCATAGCCTTACAAACTTCTTCATTTGCAAATTGTCTGTTCAGTTCCTTTTCCCACTTATGTATTGGATTATTTGTTGTCATGGGATTTGCTTTCTTGAGTTCTTTGTAAATTCTAGAAATTAGTTCTCTGTCAGATGTGTAGGCAGCAAGATTTTCTCCCATTCAGTGAGGTCTTCCTTAACTTTGTTCATTTTTTCCTTTGCTGTACAGAAGATTTTTAATTTCATGTGATCACATTTGTCTACTCTTGGTGCAATTTTCTGAGCAATTGGAGTCTTATTAAGAACGCCATGCCTATGTGTTAGAGTGTGTTGCCTGTCTTTTCTTCTAGTAATTTTAAAATTTCTGGTTTTTATGTTGAGGTCTTTTATCCATTTTGAATTAACTCTAGTGCCGATTGAGAGGTGCAGGTCTGTGTTCATTATTGTGCAGGTAGAAATCCAAGTTCCCCAGCACTATTTATTGAAGATGCTATCATTTCTCCAATTTGCATGCTTAATTCCTTTGTGAAAGATCAGGTGGCTGTAGATGCCTTGGTATATCTCTGGGTCCTCAATTCTGTTCCACTGGTCTTCAGGCCTGTTTTTGTGTCAGTTCCAAGCTGTTTTTGCTACTATAGTCCTGGAGTATAGTTTAATAGCAGGGATAGTGATCCTGCCTGCATTATTTTTGCAGCTTAAAATTGCTTGGGCTATACATGGTCTTTTGTGATTCCATATGATTTTTTGGATTATTTTAATAGTTTTGTCTTTTAACCTTTATAATAAAGATACAACTGCTTTACTTGTCACATTTCTATATTAGAGTTTGGCAGTATTGGCAAAGTACTTTTATCAGTGAATGTTACACTTTCATTTATTTACGTAGTATAATCAGTGTCCTCTTAACTCTGCTTAAAGAATTCCCTTTAAGATTTCATGTAATGCAGGTTTAGTGGTAAGGAACTCTTTGAGAAAGTCTTTTATCTCCCCCCTCACTTTTGAAAGTAGGATTTCTGAGAGTCATGTTCTTGGTAGGCAATTTCTTTTCTTTTGGGATTTTGAAGGTTTTACCCAATCCTGGGCTGCAAAATTTTTTCTGAAAAATTGACCAATAATCTTACTGGGGGTTTCTTTATATGTAACAAATGATTTTTGCTTTGCTATTTTCATAAGACCCTCTTTGTCTTGGTTAGTCTTCATGTGGGTCTCTTAGGATTCTTCTTTGGTGTCCTTCAAGCTTCCTGGATCTGGATTTCTATTTCCTTCCTCAGGCTAGACAAGTTTTCTAACATCATTTCTTTGATTCTCTGAGGAAGAATGAGTAGCACTACACTTATCAATGGAGTTATTCATAGAGAAGGGTCAGGATGCTGCTCCTCTGCACCATTAGCTCTGCACAATCATCCTCCTCTCCTCCCCAAGAACTGACCCCCTGCCACTGGGGGCATGTTCATTATAATACAAGTGGTAAAGTAGCCATTAGAAAAGTGAGTAATAAACCCCTTCCACAGAGAAAATGGGAACTGTACTTTCCATCCTGTTTTGCACAGTGTTCCCAGGTATTGTAGCCCTTGAAATTATTTCCACACCCATCTAAGATACACCTCTTGGTTCTGTGATCTAGGCAGACTCAGATATGCTTACTCCCTTCAGCTCCTAGAGCTTTAAATGTTAGCTATAAAAATTGACATACCCAGTGTATGACATAAATTCCTTCTGGGGAGAAACAGGGAGCTGCATTCTTAGAACCTCTTCCCTACACTGCTTCCAGGGGATGAATCCCCTTGAAATGCCCATGCATTCATATAAAACTGCCACATTTTCTTTGTAGTCGAGAGACATGTGTATATACTATGTCCCCTCTGCCCCTGGAGCTGAAAGAATTAGATGACCATCCATTTGTGGAAGCTGTAAATGTTGGGCTGCTTGATGCCTGGTCAGATGAACAGATATGACATGAACCAGGGCCCAAGGCTTGGGAAGTGTTGATTGCTTCTCAGGCTGCCAGTAGACTAGTTTCCTGCCCTTTCTTCTCAGTGCCCATTAGTCAGAAACCATGCAGCAAGTATTTGCTGCCAGTGCATGCCATAAACCCCTTTCTGGGGAGAAACAAGGAGCTTCATTCTTTAAACCCCTTCTATGTACTGGTCTCAGGGGATTAGGCCCTGAAATTGCTGTGTGCCTGCCCCTTTTTGCTATGGTCTAGAGATCCTAGAGGGCTTGCAGCAATAGTACTGTGGTGCCCGATCTCATCAGATCTTGGAAGCTAAGCAGGGTTGGGCCTGGTTAGTACTTGGATGTGAGACTTCCTAGGAATACCAGGTGCTGTAGGCTTGGGAGACGGACCCAGCAACCCACTCCCAAAAAGCAATCAGCCACTGAAAATCCTATGATTAGCAGAGAAGCACTAACAATATTGTTTTACCTGTTGTATGTAGGGTTGCTATGAGTTGGATGTCCACTCGATGGTACCTAACAACAACAACAACAACAACAACAACAACAACAACATCAACAACAAGAGGGAGAAATCTGCAATATTTTCCCTGTGGTCTAGAGAGACCTACATTTGCCTAATCCCCTCCACTGATTTGGAGAATTAAAAGCCAAATCTCACAGTTCCTTAGAGTGAGGTCTAAACTCTTCTCCATGGGGAGAAGCTGAGTCTTGGTGATTCTTTTCTAATTCTGTGGCACAGTGCCCAGGGTGGAGTCTATGCCCTGTTGTGCCTTAGCTTTCCCTACTCAGTTGATGTGGATGGTTGATCAGTTGCCCAGAAAGTAGAATTATCAACTGTTTTTTTACTTTCTCGCAGAGGGAAATTATCTGTGGATAGTTGTTTCTTTGGTGCATCTATAGGTGGAGGGAAACCTGGAGCCTTTTTTCCCACCATGTAGTGGTGTTGTCTGTTCTACTTATAACTTCTGTAAATTTCTAAAAGATGCAGAGGTGGCATTATTTTAAATGGCATCAAAACTTAGTAGTACTTTTTTCAGCTTCTATCCAGGTACAGTAGATCCTGACTGAGGCAAGAGCAACTGGAAACACAAATTTCTGTTTATGTTTTATAGTTCACATCTATAATTGCTAGAGTAGGAGTTGGACAATTATGTATTTGTTGACCTCAATAGGGCAAGTATATATTTATTGATGCTAATGTTAGTAGACTTTAGCCACTTTAAAGAGAGAATGTTACAATAACAGAGTCATAGGACTTTAAATTAGAGTGGCTGGGATTGTTGATAATAATGGTGATGATAATGATTATTTTGGGAATAATTGGAGGTTGAACCTAGGGCCTTGTACATGCTAGGCAAGTGCTTTACCACTGATCTGTACTCTCAGCACCTTTTAAAATTTTGGGACAAGATCTCAGTTGGTCAGACTGACTCTGGCCTCAAACTTGAAATCTTCTTGTTTTTACCTCCTGAATTACTGGAATAATAGGCTTCTGCCACAGTACTCTGGTACCACTGATTGTCTTTATCAGATGCCTCCAGGAATAATGCTGCACTCAAAACTAAGTTGAGTCAAATAAAGATGAACCTTGGGAATGAGAGTTTCTGAGGAACTTTTAGACAGGTTAAATTATTATAGTTGTCTGAGAACTGGGATGTAGAGCAATTCCAACCTTATTCTACCTTCTTCAGTGGCTACTGGTTTTCACTGTGATTGTAGAGTACCATCAAATTCAGAGTTGGCAAGGGAGTGATAAGTTAAAGTGCTACAATTTCAAGTATTTTTATCAAGATTCATAATGTGTACTTATATAACTCCCATATTATTGCATGCTTTGATAATATTTATGAAAATTCTTATTACTTTTATAGAGAGAATTTTTGGAATAGCTCAGCCATTTCAGTTGAGTCATTCCTTTCATGTGTAACTTGATTATTAGATTTTTTCACACATTTTATTTTGTGCATGCTTTTGTGAGTTTATCAGTATCAAATAGCAAGAGGCAAACATGTAATATACCATCCTTGATGGTTGACTATATACATTATTTACATTGTCATATCCTATTTAATTAATAAATTATCTTTGTAGCACTAGGCATTTGCTCCTTTTGCATGGAAGGGAAGTGTTCCACCACTAAACTGCAACCTGAGCCCCTTGTTTTTGTTTTGAGACAGATTCTTGCTGAATTGTGCAGACTGCCTCTGGCTTTGAACTCACGATCCTTCAGTCTCAGCTTCCCAAGTTGCTAGGATTACAGGCTTGTGCCACAGCATCTGGCTACTTGAGTTGTTTTCTTAATGAGGTTTAAGAGTTTTTTTAGTATACTTTGGACAGCATTCCTTTACCAATGTCTTTTGCACATATGACCTCTCCCAGTTTATGGCTTGTCCTCTTGCTCAGTCTACCACTGAACTATATTCTCTGCCCTTATTCTTTTGATAATATCTTTGACAGAGCAAAAATTGCTAATTTTCATGTAATCCAGTTTATCAATTCTTTCATGGATTATTTCTTTGGAGTTGTTTCAGAAGCTAGCACATTATCTAAGGTAGCCTACATTTTTTTCTTGTGTTGCAGTTTAGGACCTTTATAATTATGTATTTTTACATTTAGATCTGTGATGCATTTGGAGTTAACTTTTTTTGAAGAATACAAGGTTGGTATCTAAGATTTTCTTTTTTGCATGCAGAAGTCCAGTTTTTCTAACATCATTTGTTGAAAATCCTTCCTTTACTCCATTTTTTTTCTTTTCTTTTTAAAAGACCAATTGATTATATTTATATCCACCTGTTTCTCAACACCCTATTTGTTCCATTGATTTATTTGTATATACTTGTACCTATACCACACTCTTGAGTACAGTAGTGTTAATTAGTGTTATAGTTATTTTTTTAATTTATTTTTGTACTGGGGATCGAATCCAGGGCCTAATGCATGCTAGGCAAGTGCTTCACCTCTGAGCTGCACCTCCTGTCCCCTCCCCGCCCTTTTATTTTGAGACAGGATCTTGATAAATTTTGCAGGCTGCTTTGGGCCTCAAAATTGATCCTGTTGCCTCAGCGTCTTGAGTAGCTGGGATTGCAGGTATGTCCTCTGGTGCCTAGCTCTTTATAGTGAATTTTGAATTCAGAAAGTATCAGTTATCTTTTCTCCTTTAACATTTTTTTGGCTATCCTGTGTCTTTTCCTTCACCACATTAACTTATGCATTCACTGATTTCCACAAAATAATTTTCTGAGATTTCAATTGAAATTACATTGACTTTATAGCTCAATTTGAGAAGAACTGACACTTTAACAATATTGAGTCTTTCTGTCCATGAGTATGGAATGCTACTCCATTTATTTACTAATGCTTTGATTTCAAGTAGAGTTTTTCCATTTTCCTCATGGAGATCTTATATATATTTTCATTAAGCTTATACCTCTTTTTATTTTATTTTTTATTTTTGGTGCTAGTGTAGAGTGCCGCTGTGTACTCTCTGAGGCCTTGGTTCAATCCTTAGCACCAAAAAAAAAAAAAAAAAAAAAAAGGGAAAAGGACATGGCAATCTACTCCTGAAGCAATCCCGAAACAATCAGCCATTAAAAACCTATGAAAGTTGCAATGAGTCTAACTATAAGTTGGACCTGACTTGTTGGCACCTAAATATAAATGGTAATGCATTAGTATTCTATTCCTCTTGTCCGTTGATGTTAAGTAGGAAAGTAATATAAAAAGTAATATTTGTGTATTAACTTTATATCCTTTAAACTTACTCTAATAGCTTGTTAGTTCCAGGAGTAGTAGTAGTAGTTGTTGTTGTTGATACTTTCAGATTGTCTGTGTAGATAATCATGTCATCTGCCAAAAATGATCATTTCTTTTTCCTTCCCAGATAGAATACTTATTTTCTTTTCCTATTTAATTAGCTATGAACTCCAGTATGATGCTGACAATAAGTGACAAAAAGGAGGAATACTTGCCTCATTCCTGATATTAGCAGAACAGCCACTTTGAGTTTCTCCACATTAAGTATAGTGTTTGTTTCCTATAGATGTTCTTTGGCAGGTTAAGTTTCCTGTATTCCTTGTTTGCAGAGTGTTTTTTAAAATCACAAATGGGTGTTATATTTTTGCCTAATAAATTTTCTTCATGTATTGATTTATCATGTGTCTGTTACCTTTCATCCTATTTATGGGATGGCTTACATAATGGATTTTGACTGTTGACTCAATCCTTAAAATTCCTATGTTAAACCTGTCAGTAATGATGTATGTATGTTTTTATAAATTACTAGATTCATTTAACTAATGTTTTGTTCTGGATTTTTATATCTGTGTTCATGAGAGATACTGGTTTGAAGTTTCCTTGTAATGTCTTTTTCTTGTTTTATAATTAGGGTACTATTGGCCTCAGACTGAGTTAGGAAGTAGCCCCTCTGCTTCTACATTTTGGATGAGAGGGTAGAGAATTGATACAATTCCTTTGTTAAATATTTGGTAGAATTCAGTGAACATATCTGAGGCTGATATTTTCTGCATTGGGAAATTAATTATTGATTTAATTTCTTCAGTGGATAAAGATATTTCATATCTTCTATTCCTATAAAACTCAGAGGTCTTCCCAAGAATAAATCCATTACATTGAAGTGATCAAATTTGTGAGCATAGAGTTCTTAATAATGTAATTTTAGTATCTATAGGTTCTGTAGTGGTACCTTCATTTCCATTTTGATATGTGTTTGTGACCTCATTTTTTTCTTAATGAGATATATTGATTTTATTAATCTTTTCAAAACACTGACTTTTAGTTTCTTCCATATTTTCTGTATTCCATTGCATTGGTTTCTGCTCTATTTTTTCCATTATTTCTTCTTCTGTTTGAATTTGCTGTTTTCTAAGCTTTCAGTGTTATGGATATTAGTTATTGATTATACATCTGCCTTAGTATAAATATTTAGTATTGTAATAAAATACCATAGACTGCTTTTAGCTTTTATAAGGAAAATAAAGTTATTTCCCACAGTTTTGGAGGAAGGAAGCCCAATATCAAGATGCCAGGATCTGGTGAGAGCCTTTGTCCTGAGTCATCTCATGATGGAAGCTGAAGGACAAGAAAGGGTAAAAGTGAACAGACCGGAAAGAGGGTCCCTAACTGGCTTTTATAATAAGCCTATTCTTAAAATAATCCCCACCTGACAGTGATAATGTATTTCTGATAGCAGAACATTCATGACCTGATCACCTCTTACTAAGTTTCACTTCTCAACACTGTTCCATTGGGGATTAAATTGCTAAGACATGAACTTTGGGGGGCACATTAGAAGCATAAAAGTATCCTCTTCTTTTCTAATATATGGATTCAATGGTATAAATTTCCCTCCAAGAACTGCTTTCCCTACATCCTAAAATTTTGATAATTTCTATTTTTATTTTAATTAAAATAATTTATAATTCTTCTTGATTTCTTCTTTGACACGTTTTCCTTGGTGTTCTTTATTTTGGGGAGGGTAGGAAGTACACATGCTCTGCCACTGACCCACACCCCTCGCCCATTTTAAAGCTTTTTATTTTTGAGACAGGGTCTAACTAAATTGCTCAGGCTGGCCTCTGGTCTCTAACCTGCAGGACTTCTGCCTCAGCCTCTCAAGTAGGTTGGATTACTGGTGTCTGCCATGACACTTGGCAAAGTGTGTTGTTTACTCTCCATATATTTTCTAATTCCATTTATCTTTCTGTTACTAATTTCTAATTTCATTCCATTGTGGTCTGGTAATGTTGTTAGGTGCTGTCAAGTTAGGTCTGACTCATTGAAACTGTGTATAACAGAACAAAACACTTTCTGAATCTATGTCATGCACATGACTGTTTAACCCCATTATTGCAGCCACTGTGTCAATCCATCTATTGAAGGTCTTCCATTTTTTTGTTGACCTATCACTCTCTCAAATGTAATGTCCTTCTCCAGGGATTGGTGCTTCCCGACAACATGTCCCAAATATGTAAGATGTAGTCTAGCCATCCTTGCTTAAATGGAGCACTCTGGCAGCACTTCTCAAATGAATCTGTTTGTTCTTTTAGCAGCCCACAGTATATTCAATATTTGTCTCCAGTACCATAATTCAAAAGCATCAATTTTTTTCCTGTCTTCCTCATTCAACATCCAGCTTTCAAAAACGTATGATGTGACTGAAAATATCATGGCATGAGTCAGGTGCATCTTCATTGAGACATTTTTACTTTTGAATACTTTAAAGAGATCTTTTGCAACAGCTTTTCCCAATGCAGTATGTCTTTTGATATCTTGACTGCTGCTTCCCTGGGTATTGATTATAGAACCAAGTAAAGCAAAATCATGGACAACCTCAATCTTTTCTCCATTTATCATGAAGTTGTTTACTGACCCCCTTGTAAGGACTTTTGTTTTGTTGATATTGAGGTGCAATCCATAGTGAAGGCTGTGTTCTTTGTTCTTCGTCAGTAAATGTTTCAAATTGTCTTCACTTTCAGCAAGCAAAGTGTGTCATCTGCATAATGCAGATTGTTAAAGAGTCTTCCTCCAATCCTGATATCGTGTTCTTCTTCATAAAGTCTGACTTCTCAGATTATTTGCTCAACATAGAGATTGAAGAGGTACAGCAAAAGGATACGGCCCTGTTGCAACCTTTCCTGACTTTTAATTAGGCAGTGTTTCCTTGTTCTGTTTGAATGACTGCTTCCTGGTCCATGTACAGATTGCTCGTGAGTACAATTAAATGTTTTGGTATTCCCTTTCTTCACAATATTATTCATAATTTCTTGTTATCTGCACAGTCAAATGCCTTTGTTTAGTCAGTAAAACATTGATATCTTCCTGGTATTCTCTGATTTTGGCCAGTATCCATCTGACATCAGCAATGATGTCCCCAATTCCACACCCTTTTCTGAATCCAGCTTGATTTTCCAGCAGTTCCCTGTCAATATAATGTTTCAGTCACTTTTGGATAATCTTTAGCAAAAGTTTTCTGGCATGAGATATTAATGATATCAGTCGATAGTTTCCACATTCAATTGGATCCCCTTTTTGGGAATAGGCACAAATATGGATCTCTTCCAGTCAGTTGGCTAGGTAGCTGTTTTCTAAATCTCTTGGCATAAGGAAATGAGCATCTCCAGTGCTGCATCTGTTTGTTGAAACATCTCAATTGGTATTCCATCAATTCCTGGGGCTGTGTGTTTCACCAATGCCTTCAAGCCAGCTTCCCCTTCTTTATTCAGTACCATTGGTGCCTGATCATATGCAACTTTTTTGAAATTGTTGGTCATCTACCAGTTCTTTTTGGTATAATGACTCTGTGTATTCCTTCCATCTTCTTTTGATGTTTCCTGCATCATTTAATATTTTCCCTGTAGAATGCTTCACTACTGCCACTTGAGGCTTGAATTTTTTCCTCACTTCTTTAAGCTTGAGGAAAACTGGGTGTGTTCTTCCCTTTTGATTTTCTATCTCATGCCCTTTGCTCATGTCCTTATAATATTTGATTTTGTTTTTTTGAGCTGCCCTTTGAAATCTGTTCTTTAACTTCATCATATCTTCCTTTTACTTTATCTGGTCATATAATATCTAATTTTAAATAGGGTCCTGTTATGTAGCCAAGCTGGTGTCAAACTCATAATCCTTCTGCCCTGTCCTGAATCTTGCACTGCAGGAAAGATCCACCATGCCTGGCTAAGGCATGCCTGCCCTTGCATGTAATCTCTCTTTGTAAAAATTCCATGTGAGCTGGAGAAAGATGTATTTTCTGATGTTGGATGATATACTCAATAGATATCAGTTCTGGTAGTTGCTATTAAGATCATATGTTTTTATTGATTTTTTGCTTGCTCAATCTGTCCATTTTTGTTAAAAGAGGTTTGAGGTCTCTAATTTTAAGAGTGGAATAATTTATTTTGCATCAGTTTTTGGCTCATGTTTTTGAATATATTTTAGGTATGTACACATTAAACATTATGTCCTCTTGGAAAATTGACCTCTCTATCATTATTTGGGGCTGGGGTTTAGCTCAATTTGTAGAGTGCTTCTCAGTAATCTCTGAGGACCCAGATTCAATCACCAGCACCTCAAAAACATGAGGAGGACATGGCAATGTACTCCTGAAGCAATCCCCAAATAATCAACCATTGAAAACCCTATGAGGGTCACTAAGAGTTAGACCTGACTCGATGGCATCTAACAACAACAACAAAAACAACAAAAACAACAACAACAACAACATCACTATTTAGTGCCCCTCTTGATCCATGATCTTTTGCTCTGTGTTAGGCAGTGTCTATAATTAATTTAGGTACTCTCACTGTCTTGTGGTTAGTGTTAGCATGCTTTTTTTCTCCATTTACTTTTGATCTCTATGTAGATAATATCATGGGGTTTAACTTAATTGGTAGAATGCTGTTTTGTGCTCTCTGAGGCCTTGGGGTCAGTCCCCAACACTTCAAAAATGGGAGAAGGACCTGGCAACCCACTCTGGAAACAATCCCAAGACAGCCATGGAAAACCCTATAAATAACAGAGAAGCACCAACACAGTACTGGGCATGGTGTAGTGTAGGGGAGGTTTTCACTCTTTTGTACATAAGGTTTCTATGAGTGGGACCCTACTTGAGGGCACCTAACATCAGCAACAACAATGACAACTAACACTTTAAGTATTTTACTCCATCCTCTTTTTGTTTGTATAATTTTTGAGAAGTAATGTGTCATCTTTATCTTGGCTCCTTTATAGGTAAGGTGTATATTTCGCTGATTTCTTTAAGGATTCTTTCTTTTCATTTGATTTTCTATAATTTGAGTATCATAAGCCTATCTGTACATTTTTGACATCTATCCTGCCTGGTGTTCGCAACTTCCTGGATTTATAGTTTATTGCCTGATACTAATTTGGGGAAGTTGTCAATTATCATTTGAATTATTTACTCTGATGCTGTTCTCCTTTTAAAATTTTTTTATTAAATAATTTGATTGTACATATAATGTGGTACAGAGTGCTAATTCATTTCATATATACACTGATTATTAAATGAGGACTGTTGACACTTCCATTTCCTTGGATATTTTATAAAGCAAAAAATTGTTTAGATTAATATGCAGAGATAATTCTACATATTTGTGTGATATAACATGATTTTTAAAAATTACATACAGCATGATGAGATTCATTATTGTGATTTTCATAGAATTGCAACCTGTATTTTGCACTAGTTCTCTCCCTCTTTACCCCCATATGTTGCTTATCCTCTCCTTTCTGATTTTTCAATCTCCCTCTACTCCCACTGGTCCCCTTCCTCCATGATGGATCCCCTTGTATTTTCTAATCTTAAATATATTTAATTTGTATATATGTATGTGTATATATTAAAAATTTTTCAAAGAAGAATCATGTCAGGAAATAATTCAAATGATGACTGACAACTTCTCCAAATTAGTATCAGACAGTAAACTATAATTCCAGAATACCAGACAGTATAAATGCCAATAATATACACATATATATTTTTTACTTTAAGGTGGATCTAGCTCTTGCATATGCCTGTAGCCTTAGCCCTGTGGCATCCAATCCTGTCTGATCTTGGAAGCTAGGCAGGGTCAGGCCTGGTTAGTACTTGGATGGGAGAATGCCAGGGAACACCAGGTGCTGTGGGCTTGGGAGACAGACCCAGCAACCCACTCCCAAAAATCAATCTGCTATTGAAAACCCTATGAACAGCAGAGAAGCACTGACAATAGTGTTTCACCTGTTGTACGCAGGGTTGCTATGAGTCAGATACCAACTCTACGGCACCTAATAACAAACAACAACAGCTCTTGCATATAAGCTCTTGGGTTACATGACCTCTTGTATACAAGCTCTTGGGTTTTGGGTTGTTTTCCTTAAAATAATGATCTCTAATTCCATCTATTTTGCTGCAAATGACATAATTTCATTTTTCTGCTGAATAATATTCCATTGTGTACGTACACTACATTTTATTAAATCCAATCATCTATTAGTGGGCATCTGGGTTGATACCATACTTTTGCAATTGTGAAGAAAGCTGCAATAAACATGAAAGTGCAGGTGTCCCCATAGTATTGTGACTTGTCTTCCTTTGGTTATATGCCTAGGAGTGTTTTCTGAGGAATCTCTATAATGATTTCCATAATGGCTATACTAATTGACAGTCCCCCCAGGAGTGTAATCAGGTTCCTTTTGCTCCACATTCCTGCCAGCATTATGACTAGGTAACGTGGAATCTCAGTGTAATTTTGATTTGCATTTCATTGATGGCTAGGGATATTGAACATTTTTTCATAGGTTTATTATCCATTTGGATTTCTTTTTTTTAAATGGTACTGGAGGTTGAACCCAGGGCCTTGTGCTTGCATGCTTTGCAAGTTCTGTGCCACTGAGCTGTACCTTCAGCCCATTTTTTAAACTTTTTTGAGACAGGGTCTTGCTAAATTATGCAGACTGCCTCTGGTCTCGAACTTGCAATCCTCCTGCCTCTGCCTCCTGAGTTGCTGGGATTACAGCTGTGCGCCACTGTGCCCAGCTCTGCATTTCTTCCTCTGAGAACTGTTTAGTTCCATTTCCCACTTATTTACTGGATTATTTACTACTGTATTTAATTTGAATTCTTTCTATGTCCACAATGCTAGGCTTCTGTCAGATATGTAGGAAGCAAAGATTTTCTTCCATTCTGTGGGCTCTCTGTTTATTCTATTAATCATTTCCTTTGCTGTGCAAAAGACTTTTAGTTTTATGTAATCCAAATTTTCAATTCTTGGCGTCATTTCTTGGGCTGTTGGAGTCTTGTAAAAAAGATCTTGCCTGTGCCTATGTCTTGGTGTATGTTTCTTATATTTGCTTCTAGTAGTTTCAAAGTTTTCAATTTTACATTGAGATCTCTGATCCATTTGGGATTGATTTTCCTACAGGGTGAGAGATATGGGTCCATATTCATTCATTTGCATATAGATATCCAATTTTCCCAGTTTTATTGAAGAGACTATCCTTTTTTCTCCAATGTATGTCTTTGGCACATTTGTCAAAATAAGTTGGCTTTAGCTCCATGGGTGTCTATCTGGGTCTTCTTGATCTGTTCTATTGATCTTCATGCTTGTTTTTACGCTAGTACCAAGTTCTTTTTGCTACTATAGCCCTGTAATATTTGAAGTCAGGTGTTGTGGTGCCTCCTGTGCTCCTTTTTCTGCTTAGGATTGTTTTGGCTATATGGAGTCTTTTACTCTTCCATACCCTGCCACTGAAAACCCTATGAATAGCAGAGAAGCACCAATAATAGTTTTTGCCTGTTGTACATAGTGTTGCTATGAGTCAGCTACCCGACTCGATGGCACCTAACAACAACTCTTCCATATGAATTTTATGACTTTTTTCCTATTTCTGTGAAATACATCATTGGGATTTTAATGGGGATTGCATTAAATCTGCAGATAACTTTGGTAGTATAGCCATTTTCACAATAATAGTTCTTCTGACCCATGAGCAAGGGATGTCGATCTTCTAGCATCTTCTTCAATTTCTTTCTTTAGTAATTTTAAGTTTGAATTGTAGAGGTCTTTAGGCTCTTTGGTAAAATTAATTTCTAAATATTTAAATTTTTGGTGGGCTATTGTGAGTGGGATTGTCATTTTAATTTCTTTGTTTTCCTGTTCATTTTTGGTACATATGAATGCTACTGATTTTTGAATGTTTATTTTGTATCCTGCTAACTTTGCCAAATAAGCTAATTAGCTCTAAGAGTTTTCTAGTGGGACGCATTTGGGTCTTTTAAGTATAAGATCATGTCATCTGCAAATAAAGATAATTTGATCTCTTTGTTCTATATTTGTATCAGTTTTATTTCTCTTGCTTGCTTGCTCTGGAAAGGATTTCTTCTATTCTTAGTTTCTTTGGAATTTTTATCATGAAGGAATGTTGAGCTTTGTCAAAAGCTTTTTCTGCATCTATTGAGATGATCACATAATTTCTGTTATCCAATCTATTGATGTTTTGCATGACATTTATCAATTTGCATGTGTTGAACTAGCTGTGTATCTGTGGAATGAAGTCTACTTCATTGTGGTATATGATCTTTTTTATGTGTTACTGTATTTGGTTTGCAAGACTTTTATTTAGGACTTTTGCATCAATGTTTACCATTGAAATTGGTCTGTCATTTTCTATTTTTGTAGTGTCTTTATCTGGTTTTGGTAATAGGGTGACACTCATTTTATGGAATGATCTTGGCAGTATACATCCCCTTTCTATTTTATGGAAAAGTTTGAGGAGGATAGGTATTCTTCTTCAAAGTTTTGATAGAATTTGACTATGAACTATGCTTTTCTTTGTTAGAATGTTCTTTATTACTGCAATTTCATTGCTTGTTATAGATCTGTTTAATTTATTTATATCTTTAGGATTTAATTTTGTTAGGTCATAAGTGTTAAGGAATCTGTACTTTTCTTCTGTATTTTGGGGTATACACATTCTGTTTTTGGGGTATACACATTCTCAAAGTAGTCTCTAATAATCTATTTCATCTCTAATTTATTAATTTGGGCATTCTCTTTATTTAAAATTTAGTTTGG
>VMDO01032223.1:0-19220 GCA_007922755.1 Pedetes capensis | reverse complement strand
GCCCCTCAAAATTTGAAACTAATATTAAATAAATGACAAATTTGATGCAAAACTAGTATATTTATTATTGTATTTTATTTTTCTATTTCCTTAATAATAAAATGGTTAAAACAAAATAAGGAATTATTATCTTTCTTTTATACAAACCTGCACCTACTAGTGAGAAGTAACATTCATAATTCTATTTATCCATAATCAGAAGGAAAAAATAAAAATAAAGTAGAAAGGGGTATTCATAGGCATAGACAACACAATTAAATGTCATTCTTATACATTGTTACATTCAGAATCTATTTCACTTGGCAATATCTTCTTGCAATAGCATATTAAATAGGTGATTCTTTGAGCACTGCATGAGAATTTCTGAACTCCAAAGGTCTTGCATAAAGACTAATGTTTACTATGGTACCTAAGTTAGCCTTTGTCATTTTTTCAGGGGATAAATAGCCTCTCTTTTACAATTGTAGTGATTAAATTTTTCTATGAGGCATGAAATAGAACTATGAGAGGAGAGTACATTACCAACAGATATTATAAACGCCCATGAAATTAGAAATTTTCTTCTAAAAATACCAGTTATGCATTGAGTTTTTCATTGTATGAAACTAGAAAGAGTTAAAATTTGTCATTCAGACTAAATAATAAAAATAAATTAAAACCTCATTTTATTGCTCTACAGTTTTACTTTTTGAAAAGAAAACTGTTAGATGCAATGTTTATTTCGATTTGTATTAATTAAATTCCAGCTTAAAATCCCTAGCTGAGGCTTCGCTTAAATGTTATCTGTCCTAATTACTATGTATAAAATAAAGTACAGAATTAATTTGAGTGGTTTTTTTTGTTGTTGTTGTTCAAAGAACTCAGCGTTTTTGGAATTGGATACTCTTTCACAGCTGACTGCATTGTCAAAAACATAAAGTGCATAATGTCAAGCTGTTTACATCCATAGATAAATCTAGAGAGTGAATTATTGCTGTGGAGAACAATTGCAATGGGAAATTTTAAGTGACAAAAGGGACTTAGTGTTTGTCAATCGTCCTTCCAAAATCACAGTAGAGTATTTTAATGTATATATGAAATTTAATAACAAACCGCTTCTGTGTGAATCCAATTACTTCATCATCCACATGAGAGAACATGGAAAGAAACCATCTTCACTCTCATTGCTCAACCTCAATTGCAGGCTTTTGTCAATTGGCAACTAGGCCATGACAATCACTTCCTAAACATTCCCTTTCTTCATGCTATTTCCATTCTATTACTTTCCTGCACTTTTTCCAGGGAAGTAAGCTATACCCTGAATGTTGTAACATTACTGCCTAAAATTCGTCTGTTAGAAATTGGTCCCTGAAGTCTTCTGAACAACCAGAGGGCTTGCACCTACCATAAGCAAAAAAAGACTGGAGGAGATTATGACTAACCAGATAGAAATCATCTGACAGAACCTAGTAGCTGAAGGCAAATGATCTAATAGGAAGGAGAGAGAGGAAGACAAAGCAAAGAATCGGGAACACAAGGAGGAAAAGAAGAGAAGGAGGAGAAGAGTAAGGAAGGATAGATGGAAGGAAGGAAGGAGTGGAGTAAGGAAGGTAGAAAAGAAGAAAGGAAGGAAGGGAAGAATGAAAGGAGAGAGAGAGAGAGGAGGAAGGAAGGAAAGGACGGGAGGAAGGAACAGAAAAATGTAGGATAGAGGGAGGAAACAGGGAAGGAGGTAGAAAAATATATGTGCTAGGCAGTAATTAAAAAGCCAAAATGGTATCAATAATGACAATGAGAAATTGTATGTGAATATATATATATATATATATATGTATGTATGTATGTATGTATGTATGTATGTATGTATGTATATCAGTTATAGTGGATCTGTTCTTTTGTATTACCAAGCTGGGACAAATATTTCCTAGGACTGGCTTCTTTTAAGTTAGATAGTTTGGTCCAGTTTGCCTTGGAAAGTCTCAGCGTATACATGACATCCCAGAATAAGGTAATTAGTGCCCATCACCACATGCAAAATGTCTCAGTTTGAATGGTACATTATATTCCATGTTAGAGTCCTCAATCTTTGGGAAACCTGGGATAGGAGAAGGTTCACCAATATTACCAAATGAAGAAGCATCAGAGACCATCATCCATCTCTGGGCAGGAGAAGCTGTGCCTCAAGAGAAGCCAGTAGAAAGTGATAACAGCATTTGTAGGAGACAAAAGAAAGGAGCCTATGGATTTGGTAGGAAATTTGATGATTCCATGGGAAGTTGCTTATTTTCCTTATTCTTTTAAACAGTGAGTTTTAATTAGAAGTAAATGAGTTTCTCCTAATATTGGCTTTTCTACTATCAATGATTGGTGCTGCGGTTTAGCTCAGTTCATAGAGTGATGCTCTGCACACTCTGAGGGCCTGGGTTCAATCCCTAGTACCATAAAAATGGGAAAAAGATATGGCCGTCCATTCTCAAAACAAATGTGAAACAATGAGCCATTGAAAACCCTGTGAGGGTTAACTATGAGTGAGATCCAACTCAAGGGCACCTACCAACACCAATACTATCAAAGATGGATTATTAAATGCATGCATATTTATTAAAACTTTACTTGATATAGTCTTAGATTTATTCATATATAAAAATGTAGAAAAGTGAGTTTTCATTCTGTTTAATAGTTTCTCAAATCTCTTCAATTTGTCAGTAAATGCACTGAACTTATGTCACTGGTACTTAAAAAAACGAATTATGTCTAATATTTAAAAGTATTTTGTAAGATATCTTTCTGATATTTATTTCAATCACAACATTAAGTGAATTCCAAGATTTCCCTTTGAATAGGGGCAAAGAAAGAAACATCTGGAAGAGTAAGTCATTTTTCCCTGTTGGAGACAATAATCAGGGTCAATTTAATGAAGATTAAAATGTAATTGTCTTAAAATAAAAAAGCATGTTTTGGAAGTAATTTGTTGATAAATTTTAAAAGAATAAACTGGACAAAACTATTATTTGAACTTATCTCTATGAAATTCTAGTGGAGAAAAAATGGGGAAGTACATGTCTTCTTGTTGAAGCAATATAAATAATGCCCTCCATATTAAATTATTTTTTAAACTTGTTTTAAAATACCACTAGATCTCCAATTACTCTAATTAGTTAAGTAACATCATTTGCATGTCATTCATTTTATATTTGTATGAAAATAATGATTTATTTCTAAAGTATAGAAATATTATCAGGTAAATGAATTGATACTGTTTTTTGTTTGTTTTTCCTGGACACTAGTATTACCTAAAATGATGTTGACATTCTTATCTGTCCACTTACCATGAAAAAAAGTCAGAGTTTAAATAATCACTCCAAATATTAAATCCAATAGTTGAGTCTATTTAGATTTGGATTTAGATTTAGATTCACACAAGTTTTCATTTTGGTCTAAAAGTTTTATCACTTAGAACTTTAACTCAAAGTTCTTTTTTTGTTTTGTTTTGTATCTTGGTATTCCCTTTCCAATGAGCAGTTTGATAATGTATTATGGTTGCAACAATGTAGATTGATAAATTTTGCTCATATTGGAACAAAATAAGTATAAATGGGTCAAATAAGTTGTATGGATTTTTAACGGAGTTTATTTTTCATCAGTAGTACTATTAAAATTTTCATCAATAGTTTAAGAGATCTTAATTTATTATTTTTATATTTATTTATTTATTTGTTTATTTTCAGTACTGGGAATTGAACCCAGGGCCTTGCACTTGCAGGCTTTCCAAGTACTATACTACTGAGCTGGCACCTAACAACAATAATACCACTGAGCTGCACCCCTAGACCTTTTTTTTTTTTTTTTTAACTTTTTGAGACAGGGTTTCACTAAATTATGCAGACTGCCTCTTGTCTTAAACTGGCGATCCTCCTGCCTCTGCCTCCCAAGTTGCTAGGATTACAGGCATATGCCACTGCACCCAGCTCAAGAGATCTTAATTATAAAAAAATTATCAAGCCAAATTGTAATCACTACATATGGAGATACTGTCAAAAATGTAAACACGTTTTAATAAAAGAAAAAATATTAATATTATAATCCTTAATATATACCAATAACAAAAGAAGAATACAACTCACATTCAATTTCTACAATTATAAGAGTTGCTCAAAGTGGTTACTCTAGCAGAAGAAGCAGGACTTGTTGCCGTGTGAGACTTCTCAGATCTTCCCTTGGTCACATCACACACAGTATTGTGCATCTGAAACTTATCACAGATGTATGCAATTGTTAGGCATGTTGGAAACTCTGTTGCACAATCACAACTCCATTGTTGTATTTCCATAACATCCTCAAATTTCACCTACCACTTCAAAATGGTCTTGCACTCCTAGAATGACAGCTATGCTTTTGCCATTTTCTTTCACTGTCCTGTTTGATTGAAACCATCTTTTCAGGGAGTGTCATACTATGTATTGTTACTCTAATTCAACTTCAGAAAGCAATATATATATAGAGATAACATCTCTTAAAATGTACATGTATTTTTGGTACTGCTGAGTGTGTATTTTTGTTACCCCCTTACAATTACATATGTATTCATATACATGCATGCCTGTATATACACCTGTAAACAAAAATAGGGAAATTTAGTAAATTCATCAATTCATCAATTCATCAATTGTTAAAATTGAGTGCATGAACAGTAGGGAATTAGGGCTATAACTGTGGAACAAGATTTTTAGTCTTAATGAAATGTATACCCCTATGTAAAGCTCTAATTCTTTACTCATTAGACCTGGAGTGCTGCTAATTTCTTGAAATCAGCTTGCTGTGTAACTTCAATTTCATGTATACAGGATATCATACCTCATTCCTTTTATACTAATGGAAACATATTCTTATCTGAATCAGTTCAGGAATCACCATTTTTCTTCTGATTTTTCCAAATAAACTCTGAGAAGTTCATCATTTTCTTCTTAATGCCAATTCAGACTTGTATACATTGTTAATAATTTTCTTTTCATACAATATTGAATTTATTTTATATATATGTACTTACTGAGATATTAATTCCTTGAAAGTGGTACTGGTCTTATTTTAATCTAACACATTATCTGACATATAGTTGACAGACAGTCAATAGCTACAATTAATCCTTCCTAAAAATTAATATATTTGCAGCCATGGCATCCAATCCCACCTGATCTCACAAGCTTAGCAGGGTTGGTCTGGTTAGTCCTTGGATGGGAGACAGCCTGAGAATACTAGGTACTACAGGCTAGAGAGAAGGCCCTGGAAATCCACTCTCCAAACAATCCACCGTTGAAAAGCTTATGAATAGCAGAGAAGCACTGACAGTATTGGACATGGCACAGTGTCAGGGAGTGCTTTATTCTGTTGTACACAGGGTCAATATGAATCAGACCCAATCAACAGCACCTAACAATAACAAAAGTTAATAAAACTAAGAGGAAGGATTTTTCTTTATTTTGAATTTTTCTTTTTATTATTGCTTTTTTTATTCACTTTATATAGCTCTTTTAACAAAATAAATAGGCTTTTTCATGATGACAATTCATATCTCTATGAAGAAACATTTCTTACATGCTATCTGGACCAGAAGTCAAAAATCAATCTCTTCACATTTTCAAAGTTGCATTAGCCTTAGTTCACTGTACTTACCATGGCAGCAAATAGTAAAGAGAAAAGGCAGTGGGAGATGTTCACTTTGAGCAGTGGTATCTGTAAAGAATTATGTGATGAAAAGCGATTTTTAAAGACAAAGACTGCTGTCAAACCTAAAAAATAAAATATTATCCAAATAAACAACAGGAATTTGATAAAAAGTAAATAGGATAGACTTTTGTACAATCTGTGGTAAAAGAAAATTCACTTTACCAGGTGTTCTTACCTTAAGAGATTTTAGATTTTAATTCTAGACTTTGAGAGATGGAAATGGCTGGAGGCAATGCACTAAGTGAAGTTTATAAATGTGTCAGCAATTATTTTGTTTTTAACTTTTGCTTTGTTTAATTTAGTCCTTTCTCAATCAGCCTGTCCCTGAGGCAGCTGTGGGAACTTAACTTACTTGCTGCATCATTGAGAACTAGATGTGTTAAGCTTTGACTCAGTTAGGCAAATTCAATATTTGCATTGTAGAATGGTCTTTCTAGTAAAAATTAGTATTTGAATAGTATTATGTCATTTGAAGTGTCTTATTGTTTGTGCAAAATAATCTCTTTTTTACTGGTAAAGGGAGCAAAAAATATATCTTATCTCACATAGTTCTAAGATTAAATTTTGGAGAGTTCACATATAGAATGAATATTTGAATATTCTGTGTCATTTGAAGGGTCTTATTCCTTGTGCAAGATAATCTTAATTTTTTTCCACTGGTGTAAAGAACAGCAAAATATATCCTGTCTCACAGTTTTGTGATTTTAAATTGAGGAAAATCCACATATAGCAAGTATTACAAACCTGGTAATTTTCTGTTCTCTAATGTTACTCAACAGTCAGCCAGCGAAAACCCTCCCTGTAAGGGTCACTGTAAGTCAGACCCAACTCAACAGCACCTAACAATAAAAAAGTTAGTCTATGTAAGGTGCTTGGCTTTCTGCTGCACAGAATTGTACTAACTCTGTTTCTAGTAACAACAGATACCTGGCGAAATAGGCTTTAGTGGAAGATTTTTCAGCGATAACTTTTAATTAGATATTTTATCTATGATTCCCTTTGGCAAATGGGCAATAGAATATGGCACAAGAAGAGAATTTAAAGTGCTTATACATTGGAACTAGGACTCCTATTGCTCTGTGAATCCTGACACTGCACTATGAAAGATCTTAGGCTAGCATGATGAATGATAAGAAATAGGTGGCCCAATTATATTCATCATCCAGGCTGACAGGCAATCAGCAGCCAGATATCAGAACGAGGTCACCTGGAAACAGACAGCCTCCAGCTAATGTGTCAACTGACTAAGGAAACATTAATAATCCCACCTGAATCTGACCTGAATTACTGTCTTGAATCCAGCCCCATGCCAACCAGCAGAATTGTGAGGTAAATGCATGGCCAATTGTTTAAGCCACTAAATTCTGGTGGTTTGTTTTACACTAGACAGAGAAGTGACATATTTCTCAACATATTCTTTAAAATGTATTTATCAACTGACTAAAGACAAAAATGCCTGGAGTCATACCACTGTGGTGTCCAATCTCTTTAGATCTCCAAAGCTAGGAAGGGTCAGACTTGGTTAGTACTTGGATGGGAGAACTCCTGGGAACACCAAATGTTGTAGGATTGGGAGAAGGACCTGGCAACCCACTCCTAAAAAACAATCAGCCATTGAAAACCGTATGAATAGCAGAGAAGCATCGACAATAGTGTTCCGTCTATTGTACATAGGGTTACCAGGAGTCAGACACCGACTTGATGGCACCTAACAACAATAACAACAAAGACAAAAATATGGAGAAAAGAAAAAAGTTGAGAGGAGAGAACGAAGCAAAGAAGAAAGACAGGTAAAGAGAAGATGAATGGAAGACAGGAGAATTTTTCTCAGGGATCTTGGCATTTTCCCAAGGAGCAGAACCACTTATTTGCCATCATTGCATTTTCTTCTTGCTCACTGAATAAATTAGCATTCCAGTAAAGAAATTCCAAATACATTAATTTAGGGGACAGTAAGTAATAGCTGAGGGACAAAAAACACTCCAAGAGCACCTTGAAAGCCTTTTGTGTTAAATACACTAAGAATATGATTTAACATTTAATAATATTATACTATCATTAATTAGCATAGATAATTCACCTCATCCATCTAAGAACTCATTGATAAAACTGAATATCATGGCAATAATAGAAAGAGCACTAAACCAGTTGGTGTGATATTAATCTTGAGGAAAAAAGAGAAATTTAAATAGGAAGATGAATTGTACTCAGATGTTAGTGTATACACATTCCTGGGTTAATATTAGATATATTTAAACCTTACCCAGGGTAACATGGCACTATTGAAGGATAAAAATAAAACTTCACGTAGCTCCACAGTATTTTTTGTAAGGAACAAAAATATATTTTGTTACTTTTAAATGCCAACAAAGATATGTTTTGTTACTTTAAATTACAGTCATCCCTGATAAACCATATAAAGGCATTAAACTAAAAGGGAGGCTGAGAATGATACTGAGGTTGAAGTCTAAATGAAAGATTTCAAGCAACTGAAGTTATGCAACATAATGGAAGTTTTTCTCTTGGAATAACAAGACTTTGTAGATGATGATCAGCCACATTTGCATCACTTGGCTATTGTCTCCTATAGTGTTGGCCTCATTTTGAACAAAAAAGTTCAAACTTATAGAAAATGTGAAAAAATACAAATTGTACCAAGTTAATAACTATTTTTTCAAGAAATTTGATAAAATTTACACTGTTAAAATTAAAACTGTACCCATTTTTAGTCATATTAGGAAGTTATGTAATTATTTTGATGATGTTGCTGTTATTAATAAAATATACTATTTAGAACAGCTTTGAGAGACTTAATTTCAAGTACTGTACTGCTTACCAATTAGCTAGAGAAATAAAGCTTGTATGCTTCATATTACCACGTAATAAACGCATGCTATTAATACTGAGCCTACAGCTGTATCACTGTGGTGACCGATCCCATCAGATCTCTGAAGCTAAGCAGGGCCAGGTCTGGCTAGTACTTGGATAGGAGATGGCCTGGGAACACCAGGTGCTGTAGGCTTGGGAGAAGGGCCCAGCAGCCCACTCCCCCAAAAAGCAATCAGCCGTTGAAAAACTCTATGAATAGCAGAGAAGCACTGACAAAACTGTTTCACCTGTTGTGCATAGGGTTGGTCTGATTCCAACACCAACTCCATGGTACCTAACAACAACAACAACAACAACAAAAACAACAATATGTACTGATGAAACTAGTGTTCAGAAAATTTTTGCAAAGCATCTCTCACTCTCACCTACATTGAACAGGTCCTCTAGGCACTAAACCCTGTAGTTTGCCTTAGAAATAGATTCTTTAGGGTGCTTTTTATCTGAAAGAGTAAGTCACCATAAGAATGCATATTCATGATTTCCACTTACCAATGTGAGATGACCTACAGCCATAGCACTGTGACATCCAATCCCATCAGATCTCGGAATCTAAGCAGAGTCCAGCCTGGTTAGTACTTGGATAGGAGACTGCCTGGGAACACCAGGTGCTGTAGGCTTGGGAGAAGGACCCTGCAACCCACTCCCAAAAAAACCATCAGCCATTGAAAACCATATGAATAGCAGAGAAGCACTGACAATAGTGTTTCACCTGTTGTGCATAGGGTCACTATGAATCGGACACAGACTCCATGGCACCTAACAACAACAACAATGTGAAATCACCACAATAAAAGTACTAAAATTGGCGAGTAATCTTACTCCAACAATCATCACTTAAGATCCTCCAGAGTTGCTTCTTGGATCCTTTGTCTTTTTCCAACAAATTCTCTTGACGGCTTTCCCTCTACATGGCATCTTCACCATGATTTACCAAATTTATGAACTGTAAAGAGGAAAGGAAAGTGAACCTGCCAGGATGATTGGAATTAAACTGGAAGGGACATGATGTTGAGTATCAATCAAGCCTACACTCAAATCCCATGTTAAACACCTGTTCCATGATGACATATCAAACTTGAACTGTTGCAAAGACTAAAGTGGTTCATTTAATTTACCTAGAGGTCTCTGACTAAATGAATTCACCATTTTTAATCTTAGCAAAAAGATAATTCATTAATGAAGATATTCATTAAAATCCAGGCATAGTGTGTACTCCTATAATCTTGAGGTGCAGGCAGGAGGATTGTGAGTTTGATGCCAGAGGCAGCCTGCATAATTTAGCCAGACTCACATAAGGCAAAAAGTAAAGAAAAAATGGGTTGAGTGTGCAGGTTAGTGGTAGAACATTTGCAAATTATGTGTGAGACTATGAGTTCAGCCACCAAGGACTGGGGGAAGAAAGCATTAAAATACGTAATGAAGAAAAGAATGATCTATAAAAAACAGAATATGAAAACATAAGATATGGAGATTTTTAAAAATTTCACCTTGACCACTGGCAATAGGAAGATGAACAGTAGTCTGGAAGCATGGAAAAAGAGGAGTCAGGAAGAAAATCAATTATTCTTGCTCTTCTTGGTCTGCTTTAAGGAGGAATTGTTGGCAATAGCTGCATGCCCTCCATGTTTCTCACTACATCCAGACCCAAGATTTTCTGCCTTGATCTCTTTAGGACTCCTGTGTTCAGGTGGTCCTTTATGCTGTTACTAAACTCTAGGATGCCTCACTGTACCTGCTTTTCCTCCATTTTGATTCCATCAACTTTATACATTGTTCCAATATTAAATTTTCTGCATTTTACTCAGTGGTACGGATAATACTTTCTGACAAAAACTCTAGAAAACACAGTAGTTAAAGCAGCAAAGTATTTGCCCAGGTGTAGATAAATTAGGTGAAAATCAAGGAATACAGTCTTCAGTATAGATTACACCTCAACTTCAGCAAAACAAAGTCCTTCTCTGCTAAAACTGGGTCAGTGTGCAGCTTCATGATAAATAGAGAAAAGATTGAGGTTGTCCAAGATTTTTCTTTACTTGATTCTACAATCAACACCCATGGAAGCAGTAGTCAAGAAATCAAAATATGCATTTCATTGGGAAAAATTGTTGCAAAAGATCTCTTTAAAGTGTTGAAAAGTAAAGATGTCACATTGAAGATGAAAGTGTGCCTGACTCTTGCTATAGTATTTTCAGTTGCATCATATGATTGTGAAAGCTAGACATTGAACAAGAGAGACAGGAGAAGAATTGATGCTTTTCAATTATGGTGCTGGAGATGAATATTGAGTATACCATGGACTGCCAAAATAATCAACAGATCTGTCCTAGAAGAAATGCAACCAGTGTTCCTTGGAAGCAAGGATGGCTAGACTGTGTCTTACATAGTTTGGAGATGCTATCAGGATGGAGCAATCCCTAGAGAAGTACATCATGTTTGGGAGAGTAGCAGGCCAGTGAAAGATGTTTATTATTTTTACTGAATAAAATATAAGCATTTAACATACTGTGAAGAATAGAATGATGGAAATTTATTACAAAATTACCTCTTGCCTTATTATTGAAAACTTGACCATTTCAATCTTTAACACGATTTTTATCAATCAGTGCAGAATTAAATGTTTGATGTTGAGGTAAGTAAAATATAGTCTGAATAGATTTTTTTTTTTTTTTTTTTGTGGTACTGGGGGTTGAACCCAACACCTCACTCTTGCATGCTCTGCAAGTGCTGGGCCACTGAGCTGCACCCTCAGTCCATTTTTTTTTTTTTTTTTTTTTTTACTTTTTGAGACAGGGTCTCGCTAAGTTATGCAGACTCCCTCTGTTCTAGAACTTGCGATCCTCCTGCCTCTGCCTCCAGAGCCTCTGGGATTATAGGCGTATGCCACCATGCCCAGCTTATTTGAATCGAATTTTCTAAATATCCCCACAGTGGTAATAATATTATCTCTTTTATAGAAGATAAAACAGAAACAATAAATACAAGAGGTTAGGTCAATATTAGTGGTGGATTCAGTTTTATATATTTTTATTTTCATGAATATGTGTTTACCCACTTAAATGTATGTTTATTTTTATATTTCTTTGCTCTTGCTCATACATGAACAATTTTATGTATGATTAATAAGATTTCCATTGAGATTGCATACATGACAATCTGAATTGGATAAGTTTAGTTTCAAAAAGCAATATGTTTAGTAGGAAATGAGTTTTGAATTCGATTGTCTTGTACTTTTTGTCATTGTATATTCTACCCTTCAGCCTGGCCATATGCCTCATGATTGGACTCCTTTACTTGTGAGAGATACTAGTAAAGACAGGAGATAGATCAATGTGGAAAACTCAACAAAACATTCAAAAATTATGTCATTTTTTGAAAATATTGGCAAGTGAATGTCGGTTGGTGTGCAACAAAAACAAGAAGTCTAAAAGAAATAGTTGTAGAATATAGATCATGCCCTATTGTGGGAAGTTGTAAAAACCAAACATTAAGTACGTTATATACTTTCTGGATACAAAATTTATCCTCTGAAGTGATTTGAAGGGCTAGAATTTAGCTCAGTTGGTAGCATGTTGCTCTGCACACTCTGAGGTCCTGGGTTCTATCCCCAGCACCATGAAAATGGGAGAAGGACCTGGCCACCCTCTCTACAATCAGCCATTGAAAATCCTGGGAGTAGCAGAGAAGCAGACATATTGTGGGAAATGGGGCAGGGTTGCTATGAGTAGGTCCCTATTCAATGGCAGACATCTAACAAGAGTAACTAGAAGTGATTTGTGTCCTTGCTTGTGGAAGAACAGATAGCCAACTTTCTGTGAAAAATTCATGCTCTTTTACACTATGGAATTATTCTTAGAACAAACAGCTTAGGTAAAGATTACATTTCGCAAACCTCTTGTTTCTAGGTCCTCCAATTGCAGGTGACCTGTGGATTGAGCCAGAGGGGTAAAACAAAACAAAACAAAAATTCTATGATACAGAACCAACATATCAAGAAAAGTAATCTCTTCTGTAATCCCAACCACTTGTTACATTCAACTATACTGTTTTTGTGGGTTTTATACAGGAAGAATTTTATGTCTCAGGGGACATTTGATACTACATGACAGCATTTTGGTTTTTGTCACCATGGAAGTGAATTCTGGCATCTACTTAGTTGAACCAGGTATGCTGTTAAAATGGTACATTTATTTATTTATTTATTTATTTATTTATTTCAAAACTATGCTGTTGAACTCAGGGCTTTGCACATGCTAGGCAAGTGCTCTATCACTAAGTTGTACCCCCAGTTCTTATTTCACTTTTTATTTTTATTTTCAGACAGAGTCTCCAGAAGTTGGGCAACCTGCCTCTGGCTTCAAACTCACAGCTTTCCATGCTTCAGCCTCCTAAATCACAGGGATTACAGGCCTGTGTCACAGCACCCAGTTTCTCTGTACTTTAAGTTTTTATTCAGCACACTCTCCATCTGTCCATAAAGTCTAGGCTTTGTGAGAAAAGGTATCACCTTTATTTTTCTGTGCCTGGACTTATGCCTGATGCATAATAGAGAATCAGAAGCTGGTAATTCAAGAGTTTGTGGTTAAATGAATGAATGAAGAATTTAAAAATTCATAGATTTGCTAGGATATTTTTACTTTTTCTCACAGACTAATAGTTCTTACTAAACTACAAAAAACTAAAATAATATTTTTATGTAGAAAATTCCATTAATATTGATACTTTCAGAATATTACTTTATGTTTTTTCAAAAGCATTAACTTTAAAAATCATAGGATAAAATACAAATGAGTAAGAGCTCTATCAGCAAAAATGAAGACAGTACAGTAGACCTTCCATGTTCAGATATTTCATCCCTCCAGTGAAGACTTGCCAAATAACCCTTTTCTTTTTTTTCTCTGAACTCCACCAATACTTATTACTGCAGTCACCTAAATTGTAATGATATTAAGATATTTCCATTTTAAAGAATAAAAACAGTCATCTTCAATACAGAAACACCTTGAAAGACCAATATAGTTTCTACTGAATTCACAGGTCCCACAGTATCATATGAACAACTCAGAATTTGTAGGAATCATCTGAGTTTTCCATAAATATAAATACACTTTTAATTTCATCATCTCTTAGGTTACATATAGGGTTGCAAACTTAATGTGAGCATCTCATTTTAATCACATTCAGTAGTTTCTAAGCAGAAGTAATTGATTTTTCATCTTCATTTAGTAGCATAAAGCATGAGTTAAAACATCTGTACTGCTATAAAACTAAATACATTTGCAAGAATATACCAAAAAGCTGGATTAAAGTTAAGATAGAATATTTGAAAGATTAGTAACTGCTTTGAATACAAAGGAATGATTAGAGATTCTATTCATTTTTTTCCTGTGGGTACAGTTCTGAACTTAGCTTTGTTCTTTTCATGGTATTTCATTTACTTTACTTATTATTTTACATACCTATTTGTTTTCTTAAGAGTGATTTATTAAGCAATGATTCTGTCAAAACCCTGTTGTATATTGGCAGAGGTGACAGAATTCAGCAAAATAAATGATATGAGCTCTCCAAGAAAAGAAAAAAAAATTTTTTCTGATGAGCAAAACAGACCTGTATAATAACATAAGGCAATTGTGGTCTCAAGAATAATCACATATTTACTTTCAAGGCTGATCCTATTAATGAATTCTGATCATTACTTAGCATTTTCTATAAACAAAGAACTAATTGAGTTAAAAGACAATCTTTCTAAATATATTATCCCATTTCCTATTATCTCCATACTTTACATTAATTCAAAAAATGTGGATGGATTTTCATTCCTAGTTATAGTCTAATACGTTTTTCCTAATTTTTACTGAATGATTGTTATACATGCTCCTGTGTTTAAACTTTCAGGAATTTTCTGGATTACATAATCTTAGGAGAAATTGTTAAACAGAAAAAAACAATCCTCTCAGACAAGTTAGAACAAATAGTTGAATGAAGAAGAATGAATGTAAGGGCTGGAGGTGTAGTTCAGTGGTAGAGTGCTTGTTAGTGTATACAACACCCTGAGTTCAATCCCCAGTGCTGCAAAATAAATAAATAAATAAATAAATAAGAGAATAAATGTAAATTTACCTGGAAATACATTATAAAGGCAGTTTCTGAAAACTATAATTAATAGCTACAATTAAAATTCATACTAACAGAACTGATATAAAACAGAAACTTAGCTTAATGAAAAGACAATATAAAAGAGAACACATGAAAGACAAGTTATACCTTTCAAGTTAAAAACCATTTGATGTAAAAAAAAATGCTCTTTTAAAACTATGAAAAACATAGAACCATGAGAGAAATATAAAAAGTACCTAAATGCAATGTAATAAAAAGAAGAAAATAAATAATAATACAATGAAAAATGGAAATGGGGTCTTATGTTATGGTAAAAATGAGGGAACTGCTCAGTTTCCTGTATATCAGGAAAGAATATATGGCAGATAGACATAGAAAAGAATCAGGAAATAATTTTTTAGTTAAATAACACCATTTCATCATGGAAGGCACATACCTTACCTGTACTATGGAAGAAAGTAAAGATAAGAGAAAACCTGCACATATTATTTTTAGCTTTGCAATTATTTCCATTCTTATTAGATATCCTGAACAAATATTAACCAGGATGAGAAGTTGGAAGTAGAAAGAAAAATACGTTAAATTTACTACCAATCCATACTTCAGTTCTGTTGTTTCACTTAATTGATTAGTCTTAGTCTTTAAAATTATGCCCAATTACCTTGTATGTCATTATCCAATCTCAACTTTTTTGCTACAAAATATTTTGGATTACTCTAGTGTAAGACAAGTTATCAGAAACAATTTAGTAGAATCTCATTCTGACAAAATAGCAGAATCTCATTCAAGACAATAGTGGGCCAAAAGTGAAAATATGCAAGTTTTAAGAGGTGAATTTAAAGGAGCAGTTATTTCCTCTAAAATCTGTTATTGATTAAAGGAAATGGGAAACTGACACAGATAACCTAGTGGAGTCTAGTTTGATTTTGATGCTTCTGGCATTTTCAGTGCTCTCTTTTCTGAGAGCTGTCCCTACTGAGAGTTACCCTTGGCTGAAAACCACATTTTTTTTTTCAAACTGAGGAAGACAATGTCACAAAAAGCCATCTTTGTGTCATATGCTTTGATATCATGATTCCATGATGCTGCTGCCAAACAGCTAGAAAATATCGCTTCTAGATTTCCCTGTTGACTCCAATTCTGGCAACACATCAAGGCTAGTTTTTAACCTTTCTCTGATTTTTCTAACCCCCTTTACACCTTTACTTTTCTGGCTTTTCCATAGTTTTTAAAATATAATTCTTTGCTACATAATATCCATTGTGATCTTTGCTTCCCTAATTGAATCCTAATTAATAAAGTAAGTATATTTTATTTTGTTAGGTTCCATCAAGTATAGCTTTTTATTATATTAAAATCAGCTTTCCATCTTGTGTGATCTTAATTTAGTAGCAATACTGAAATAGTTGTGTCTAGTTAGGCTAAGCCTGCAGCCTTAGCACTGCAGCACCAGATCCCATCAGATCTCAGAAGCTAAGCAGGGTCAGGCCTGGTTAATACGTGGATGGGAAACCACCTGGGAACACCAGGTGTTGTAGGCTTTGGAGAAGAACCCAGCAACCCACTGCCAAAAAATGATCCACCATTGAAAACCCTATGAATAGCAGCGAAGCACTAACAAGAGTGTTCTGCTTGTTGTACATAGGGTATCAATGAGTTGGATACCAACTCAATGGCACCTAACAACAACAACAACAACAATAACAACAACAACAAGTTAGGCTAAACCAAAAGAAAAAACATCTAGCATAGTTCTGGTTTCCCAATAGACAATTTATCAGAATTTCCTAGGGAATATTCTGAAAAAAGTGAGTTTTAAAATCCAAATCATTGGAAGTAAATTTGGAAAATTTATATATTTTTATAAATCCATCAGTGAGTCTAAGGAATCAGCCATGCTTGCCAAGCTATGTTGATTATGAGACAGACTTATATTAATATGATGGAATAATAAAATATTTGAATCCTGGTTTATCTCATATACAACATGAGAATGTGACTTAAAATCTCTAAACTTTAGTTTCATCATAGTGAGGTAGAATTAATAACACCACCTAACAGAAGAGTAATGGAGAAGTTTACAAAGTAATAATTACTTTATCTAACAAAGTAAATTAAATACAATTAAATAAAATAATTGTAGTAAACTCAATAACAATTATTCATTTGTTGCAATAATAATGTCCGTGTAAAACACCATGTGAGGAGTTCACTTTGCAACTTAAATACCTTCTACATATTCTTCTACACCATTGGCAAAAAAGTAATTCTCCTTACATGATGCAACAAAAGGATTAGTCATTTTAGTTATCCTATACTACTCGTTCGATGGGAGAAGGACATGGCAATCCACTGATATGGCAATCCCAAAACAATCAGCCATTGAAAACCCTATGAAGGCTGGGTGCAGTGGCTCAGGCCTGTCATCCCAGCAGCTCGGGAGGCAAAGGCAGGAAGATCACAATTTGGGGACAAGAGGCAGTCTGTGTAACTTAGCAAGACTGTGACTCAAAATGTCAAAAAATGGGCAGAGGGTGAAGCTCAGTGGCCCAGCACTTGCAGAGCATGCAAGAGTGAGGCCCTGGGTTCAACCCCCAGTACAGCAAAAAAAGAAAAGAAAGACAACCCTACGAGGGTCTCTATGAGTCACACAGGACTTGATGGGACTTAATAATCAATAACCATATGAGTCATTTGAGAATGTTTTTTCATGATGGACTCAAACTCAGGGCATTGCCTATATGCTCTAACCATTGAATTACACCACAACCCTTAAGCAAGAAATCCTGACACTGCTTTAGAATTCTCAACAGAAAGTGGAGTCAAGATGGCGGACAGATAACACACGCCTTCTCTTTCAGAGTAATGGGAAGCCTCGATTAGGGGTTTAAAACTCAACTTGAATCAATAGAAACAGTGATAATTTAGTTTGAGAGATAGAGAATGAAACTAGACGTACACTGAAATCAAGGATTTAGCTTCGGAGGAGCTACACAGTGGTCAGCAGTGGGACCTCCACCATTTCGCGATCACACAGATGGCGAATAGAATCCTGGAGACTTGGAGGGGACCTCGAGCACACGCACCCACGGGGGCCAGACCCAACACGGAATGCAACCTTGGCAGCACACTCTCACCCTGCCTGCAGTACACAAACTACAAATTCCGGGTGAGTCAGTTTGAGGTGGCACACAGAATTGCCATCCATAACGGCCGCAGAGCAAACGGGGAAACTGGTGCCAGCGATATGCGTCTAGAGCTGAGACGTGGTTCCCTCCCTCCTGTTGTGGCGGGTCAGGTGTACAGACAGGATCTCCACCGAGGCGACTGAGCCCCACGAGGACAGAGAGCTCCTTTTCAGCAGAGCCTAGTGGCACAATTAGCCATAAGCCCAGCAGTTCCGAGTGCAATCACAGCACACTACAAAATCTGTTTCAGATTCCCTCTGGGTCGGCAGGAAAGCATCCCGCCCACAAGAGGATATGGTCCTCCCAAGTGGGCAGAAAGCCCTGCAATAAAAAAGTCCACTATAGCAGCCATATTCCCCCCATGCTGTAGGTTTTGGGGAGGAAATCTCTGATTTGGGGAATTGGCGCCCAAACTACGTGGGACAGGGAGAACTCCAGGGAAGACCCCACAGGTTCCACTGCCTCTCAAACAATACAATAGTCACAGAATATTTAGTGGAACAGTCTCTTTGGGCACTCGGTGCCCTGATTAAATCCAGGATATTATGCAGTGTTTTGCTATATTGACCCAATAAGACCGACTGTTATTGCGGATTGTGTGGAAACACTGCCAACCTGAGCTCTTTAGGGAGCACTGCATCCTGCAGTATGGACTCCACCTGGTCGAACTGGGTGTCCTCAGCTCAGATTTCACCTCCAAGAACTTATAAGGACTTTTTTTTTTTTCAGGGGTTCGAACCCAGGGTCTTGAGCCTGCTTCCTTTGTGGGAGCTGGACCAACATGCTGTGCCCCCAGCCCATATTTTTTGTATTTTGAGACAGGGTCTTGCTGGGTTGCACAGATCTCGGGCTTGCGATCCTCCTGCCTCCATCCCCCAAGCCACTGGGATTCCAGGCATCCATCACTGCACCTGACTACAAGAGTTTTTATATGTATGTGGGAGCATGTATGCGTGAGGTCTGGAATTTTATTTTATTTTATTTTATATTTTATTTTATATTATTTTATTTTTTATTTATATTTATTTATTTTTTTATTTTTTATTTTATTTTATTTTATTTTATTTTGTACGGGTGTATGAACCCAGGGTCCTGTGCCTGCTTGTTTGGTAGGTGCTGGACCATGGTGCTGCACCCCGGGACCATATTTTTTTCCTTTTTTTTTTTTTTTTTTTTTTTTTTTTTTTTTTTTTTTTTTTTTTTTTTTTTTTTTTTTTTTTTTTTTTTTTTTTTTTTTTTTTTTTTTTTTTTTTTTTTTTTTTTTTTTTTTTTTTTTTTTTTTTTTTTTTTTTTTTTTTTTTTTTTTTTTTTTTTTTTTTTTTTTTT